>ONZH01005763.1:0-39160 GCA_900303285.1 Rhinella marina | reverse complement strand
CACTCTCAACAGGTATGTAGCAGATATAAACCGCAAGGGATACTGGGAGAGGAAGAGGTAAGTAGGAGACAGCTAATTGCCCAGCGGCAACAGCTGAGGGAAAGGGGTGTGGAGAACAGCACCCAAACCACAGGGAATAGCCTGTCAAACCTGTCACTTAGAAAGCCGCGCAGAACGTCTGATTCCAGACGCAAGACCACTCGTGACAACATGTTATCCAGAGTTTACCAGCAGCGCAGAGCGATTGTAGACTGCCAGATGTCACCTTCCACCAGAACTGGTAGTCAGGTCTCTCAGATTCCTCAAGTCTACAATGAGGAGTGGACGTGGATGTCTGATATCTGCCAGGTGTTGACCAACTTTGAGGAGTCAACACAGATGGTCAGCTGCGATGCCGCCATTATCAGCCTCACCATCCCGCTGCTTTGCCTGTTGAAAAACTCACTGCTCAGCATCAAGTCGGATGCTGTCACGACAGGGAAACAAGGGATAGTGTGCCCTGTCTGAACCCCACCTCTTTCCCTGCCTACTTACAGTAGATGCCCTAGGCGGCAAAACCGTAACTTGGAGACGGTCCCTATGCTGAGTACGTGCACAGGGAAGGGAAGGGAACACAGGGAAAGACGAACACAGACAGAACGAACACAATAGCAGAATAGTCAGCAAGCCAAGTCAAGAACAGGAGGTCACGTCAAATACCGAGGGGAATTGCAAAAGCCTAGTCTAAGTCCGAAGCCAAAATCCAATATACCAATAATCCAACAGCAAGGTCCAACACACCGCACTGATCTCAGAAGACTAATCACAGGCATCTGAGTGAGGCAGTTGCCATCTTTAAATAGCCCGCCCAGGATCATGTGATGTGGCCAGCATCACATGACCTAAGGCGGAGCAAGCTGTCCAAACAATATGTAAAGTAGAGAGCAGAGGGAGCGCAACGACAACCTCGCGTGAGAGATGCTTTGCGCTTGTCACAAGAGACGGTGGAGGAAGATACGTCGCTTGATAGCCAGAGCACCTTCCGGTCTGTTTCTCAGCGCGTATCGGAGGAGGGGGATGAGGAGGAAGAGGAGGAGAATGTCGGCGAGACAGTAGAGGGTACCAGTGCTCAGTCCTTAACTCTTGAGCGTGTATGGGCTGAAGAGGAGGACTTGGAGGAGGAGGAGGAGGAAATGGAGAGTCAGGCCAGTGAGGAGAGGGAATTCTTGCGTGTTGGGACTCTGGCGCACATGGCAGACTTCATGTTAGGCTGCCTATCCCGTGACCCTCGCGTTAGAAGAATTTTTTCAAACACTGATTACTGGGTGTTCACTCTCCTGGACCCACGGTACAAGCAGAACCTTTCCACTCTCATCCCTGCAAAGGAAAGGAATATGAGAGTGAATAGATATCAACAGGCCCTGGTGCACAAGCTGAAACAATTCTTCCCATCTGACGCCGCTAGCGGCAGAGGGCATGGTTCTGTGGGCCAAGTAGCGGGGGAGAGGAGGCGAGCAGGCAGCTTGTCCAGCACTGGCAGGGGAACGCTCTCCAAGGCCTTTGCCACTTTTATGTCACCCCAGCAAGACACTGTCACCTGTCCCCAGTCTAGGCAGAGTAGGGGGTAGCTGTACAGAAAGATGGTGAGGGAGTACCTAGCTGACCATACCAACGTCCGTAGCGATCACTCTGCTCCATACAACTACTGGGTTTCAAAGCTGGACACGTGGCCTGAACTGGCGCTATACGCCTTGGAGGTGCTGGCCTGCCCTGCCGCTAGCGTGCTGTCAGAGCGGGTATTCAGTGCAGCTGGTGGCGTCATCACCGATAAGCGTACACGCCTGTCAACTGACAGCGCTGACAGGCTGACGCTTATTAAAATGAACAAAGCCTGGATTTCACCGGAATTCAAATCTCCGGGGGAAAGCAGCTAAAGATTTAAATAACTTATGTATCCGATTCTTCTTCTCTACTCCTCCTCCTACTCCTCCTCCTCCTCCATATCGTCTTTGCCTAATGCTGACCCAAAAAACGCCATTTTTTAGAGGTCCAACTGGCACTCTTTTAGCACAATTTTTCAGGAGGGCCCCCTACAGGCCCTCTATTCAAACAATTTTTCAAGAGGTCCACCTACAGGCCCTCTCTTCAAACAATTTTTCAGGAGGGCTCCCTACAGGCCCTCTATTCAAACAATTTTTCCAGAGGTCCACCTACAGGCCCTCTCTTCAAACAATTTTTCAGGAGGGCCCCCTACAGGCCCTCTATTCAAACAATTTTTCCAGAGGTCCACCTACAGGCCCTCTCTTCAAACAATTTTTCAGGAGGGCCCCCTACAGGCCCTCTATTCAAACAATTTTTCTAGAGGTCCACCTACAGGCCCTCTCTTCAAACAATTTTTCAGGAGGGCCCCCTACAGGCCCTCTATTCAAACAATTTTTCCAGAGGTCCACCTACAGGCCCTCTCTTCAAACAATTTTTCGGGAGGGCCCCCTATAGGCCCTCTATTCAAACAATTTTTCCGGAGGTCCACCTACAGGCCCTCTCTCCAATTTAAGTTTCCAGTTTTATTTGCGCATACTGCATACATTTTTATTTTTGGGATAGGTGTGAAAAATAATATTACTTGCGAATCTATATTGCCCAACATTGGATACGGTAGCAAGTAGAAGACCAAACACATGCTGCTCACAGGGTTCAGCAAATTCCTGGTCCACACGCAAATTCCTTGTCCACAATGTCAAGGAGGACGAGGTTCTGTGGATGAGCAACAAGTCCTTCTGTACTGAAATCGCCGACAAAGTCTCCATCTAAGAACCTACAGACCATTGTGGAGAGAGCGGCACAGCTCACCATCAAAGTGAGGAACCCCAACGCCAGACTTCGCAGAGAAGATAACGAATAAATATCTCTGTGGTTATTTTTGCTAAATAAAAGTTAAATAAACCCCCCAAAAAATTCATCTGTTCCTGTGCCTGATCCACCCAAGTTGAATCTGTCCCATCATGAGAAAGTCCCCCCAAGGAGTCCCCACTGTAACTTGCTTCCCATCCAACTACCTCACCCCCCGACACCTGTGTCTCACCATTGTCCACCACCTCCTCAGACAACACTGGTAAATCCCCACTGTCAGCACACGGAAACAGCAAAAGGTCTTGCGAATTGGGGCAGAGAATGTTCTGGGGTAGCACATCAGAGAAGGGGTGACTATGGGGTTCCAGGGAGTACGTGACCACATGCAATCTCCATCTAAAAAGTCATGCCACACTTGATCAATCTCATAATTTACGACTGTTCCGGTTGATGCTAAATTTTTAAGTTGGGGTCCTGTGTCGTCATTCTAACTCCATCCGGCTGTTGTCACCACCCCACACGCTAGCCCAGGGGGCACTCCTCTGGCTCTTCCAGCGAAACCTCCTTCCCCCCAGCCTGCCCCCCCCCCCCCATTTACAGGCCCTCTCTCCAAACAATTTACGTCTTTGTCCTATCTTTCTCTCTCTCCAAACCATTTTTCCGGATAGCTGCCATATACGGTTTTAAACTGAGTAGTATACATACCACAGTTGATCAATCTCATAATTTACGACTGTACCGGTTGATGCTAAATTTTTAAGTTGGGGTCCTGCGTCGTCATTCTAAATACATCCGGCTGTTGTCACCACCACACACGCTATCCCAGGGGGCACTCCTCTGGCTCTTCCAGCGAAACCTCCTTCCCCCCAGCCTGCCCCCCTCCCCCCCACCTACAGGCCCTCTCTCCAAACAATTTACGTCTTTGTCCTATCTTTCTCTCTCTCCAAACCATTTTTCCGGATAGCTGCCTTATACGGTTTTAAACTGAGTAGTATACAAACCACAGTTGATCAATCTAATAATTTACGACTGTACCGGTTGATGCTAAATTTTTAAGTTGGGGTCCTGCGTCGTCATTCTAAATACATCCGGCTGTTGTCACCACCACACACGCTAGCCCAGGGGGCACTCCTCTGGCTCTTCCAGCGAAAACTCCTTCCCCCCACCTACAGGCCCTCTCTCCATACTATTTACCCGGATAGGGGACGTATTAGATATTGTACTGATGTTTTTTGTTTTTCTTCTTTTAATTGCCTCCTGACCTGTGATAGGCAGAGCATGGACACTCCCCTGGCCAGAGCAATCTCTTTTTCCGTTTTCCGTGTTCGAAAAATCCATTAAATATAGGGTCCCAAGATAGGGGACGTATACGGTATTAAACTGAGAAGAATCGATACCATACGGGTTAAAGCAACAGTTTTCCCAAATCCATTCCGGCTGTTGTCACCACCACACACGCTAGCCCAGGGGGCACTCCTCTGGCTCTTCCAGCAAAACCTCCTTCCCCCCCCACCTACATGCCCTCTCTCCAAACAATTTTCCCGGGTAGGGGGACGTATTAGATATTGTACTGATTTTGAATTGCCTCCTGCGATAGACGGGAATCGAACCCGGATCAACTGCTTGGGCAGTAGCTATGCTCACCACTATACCACCAGCAGCCACAGCAACTGATAAGAACAGATACTAAACTTGATTTCAGCTGCAGTGCCAGCATGAGCAGTGGTGTCACCTGCAAGCGGTGATGGACCTTCGTTGCACCTAGTTGGGTGCTTCCCTAACATGTGATGGGTTTTTGCCTCGCCTTTCGTGGTCTGGGTGAGCACAATTGCCATGAGGGTAACAACCAGGCTGTTGCCTGAGAATTTGGGGTAATGGTGGGATTAGGCAGCCTCAGAGGCATCCATGCATGCTGCCCCTGCTGTTTCCTGTCCATTTCCGTGGTGTTTCCATCATTTTCTGAGGTTTCCAGGTTTTCACCCAGCCTTCCCTAGGCAGAGCCTTGGTCCCCCGCAAAAATGCTCAAGTCTCCCATTGACTTTAATGGGGTTCGTTATTCGAAACGAGCACCCGAGCATCGGGAAAAGTTTGACTCGAATAACGAGCACCCGAGCATTTTAGTGCTCGCTCATCTCTAGTCTGTATTAACAATATGGAATCCTTTTGTGTGTACAGAGCTGAGAAGCTGTACTAGCTGCCTGTGGATTTTTTCTCAATTCCGTCATCTGAGGAGCAGACAGACAGCTTATCTCTTCTCTTTGACCTTATAAACACTCATTAAAGCTCAATCCTTACCTTACTGATAAGAATGTGGCTTAAATAAGTGTTTATGCCCACTCAGTAGTTTACAGATAAGGGTAATTAGAGGACCCACATAAAGTGAAAGTGAAAGTACCCCAGTCACCCAGCTAGACAGTTAACCCTTGACTGAACGGATTAATATTTTTAAAAAAAGACCAATTGAAAATATGATTTTTAGCCAAGAATAAGTTAAATGCAATCATAAAAAATTTACTCCAAAGGTGTACATAGTCTTTAAGGAATGCATATCTCTTAGCATCACAGGATGTCCACTATCTGACAAATATTTAATTGGCCTAAACTCCCCAGGGTGCCAGAAGTATTGATTAACGGTTTGTAGTTGGCATCAGATAAAATTCTCACTCAGGGTTGGTGGTGATTACCCACACATCCTGACCAGTGATGAAAGTTATCCAAAGAAGTGTCTGCAGTGTGTCTGCTATGAGAGCCTGGAAAAAGGATGACAAAGGCTCAGCTTCAAAGGAAATATGATTATCAAAGCAAACTCTATCATAATTGATATTTTGAGCAACCCACATAGGTACAGTAGTTATGATCAGCAAGAATAACCCTCAAATACATGTTGAATTCACAATTCATACCGAGAGGAACTACTCGGATTTGGCTATTGACTAAAATCATGGTTCGATTACAGTCGTGTTTGATATGCCCTGGTTGGAAAATTTATGCCCAGGTGATTGCAGGTGATATTGTATTTCTAGGAGATTCCTGCAAGCACATATGAAAACTGGGTGAGGGGAGGACTGTGCTTCATTATCATAAGAACAGCTTCCTCTTAGTGACATCATCAGCCAGTGGACAATAGGGAAGAACAGGTTTCAATTGCCAGGAAAAGAGGAGGTCAGAGTGAGGGACCCATATTTTCAGCTCTCCCCACAGCCAATGCTGTACATCAGTAAGGTTTTATTCTGTTTATTTTATCCCTTTTATTTTCAGAAACCCCCTGCACAAGAGGCAGACAGACTGCACAACATATAGAAAGGCAGTTTATTATTATAGATGATTGAGATGACTTCTAGGCACATAGGCAGGTCAACAAATATCCTTTTTTGCATGTCCTATCTTCTCAAAATCACTGCAAGGACCCTCATGATCAATCATTTTGAGCATGTTGCTGCTGCCTGCTGCTGCTTGTAGCTGTAGAGCGGGTCCCAAGAATGAATTTTACTGGTGGGTCCTAGGCACTCCAGTCCAATACTGAACACCCTCCCTATAGTGCCACCACTAGTACTATTATATATAATGCCCCCCTCTGTAGTGCCAGATATATATTGCCCCACCTCTTACTTAGTGCCCCCTCTCTGTAGTGCCAGGTATCTATAATGCCCCCCTCCCCTTGGTACCTCCAGTAGTATTTAAAAAAAAGCACCTCACTCACATTCTGTGATGCAGGCCACAGACTGATCTGTGGCCTGAGTCGCCGCATCCCAGCACTGGCGATCCTAATGACATAACCTGGTCTTCTGCAATGATGTGATCACGTGAGACCCAGCGAGGCCCAGGATGTCACGTGATGTTATTGCAACTACTGTTGAGGCCTATGCGACTGTATGGCCACAGATGTGGCCATGATTGCTCCCCTCCCTTGTGGGTAGCTAAGTGGCATCCCAGCCCTGTTGTAGCAGCATTTTTATTTTACAGAGAATACAAGTATTTACTAAAATATGAAAGTTGACAAGTCCTTTTTAAAATTATTAACCAGGTTGTTAAATCACTTTCATTTGTTGTTTTTTTATTGTTCCCTTTATCTTGTATGCATATTTAGTTTTATTTAAAGCCTATGTACACCTATGGAGTCAATTTTATTATGATTGCATTTAACTTATTTTTGGCTAAAAATCATATTTTCAATTGGTCTTTATTGAAAATATTGAGCTGTTCAGTCACAAAGGGCTAACTGTCTAGCTGGGTGATTGGTACTTTCACTTTGTGCGGGTCATCTAATTACCCTTATCTGTAAACTACTGAGAGGTCATAAACACTTATTTAAGCCACATTCTTTTCAGTAAGGTAAGGATTGAGCTTTAATGAGTGTTTATAAGGTCAGACAGAAGAGATAAGCTGTCTCTCTGCTCCTCAGATGACGGAATTGAGAAAAAAATCCACAGGCAGCTAGTACAGCTTCTCAGCTCTGTACACACAAAAGGATTCCAAATTGTTAATACAGACCAATTGAAAAAGTGATTTTTAGGTCAAAATAAGTATAATGCAATAATTTAAAAAAATTGCCCCCAAAGGTGTACATAGCCTTTAATTAAAAGTTTCTTGCCTTTGTAAATTTATATATCAGCGAAACTGTATAATAATTGACACTTAAATAGAACTAATTTGTTTTAAATAAGTAATTAAAGGGGTTATTCCATGACCAATGTAAAAAATGAAAATCAGACATAATATAGTCCATGACAATCTCATTCTAAGGGCCCGTTCACACGACCGTGTGAATGGGGCCACATCTATTCCGCAATGTTGCGCAATAGATGCGGTCCGATTCATTTCAAAGGGTAGCATAAAACATTTCCTATACTTGTCCGCAATTGAATTGGCATTTTGTATGGGGGTGCCGGCCATCTGTGTTCCGCAAATTGGAATCAGGACACACACTAACCAGCATCCATGTTTTATGCAGATCCAGAGATCTCCACATTCATTGCTCTGCTAGATTTATATCAATCTGGCAGCTCAAGGGGAGTGTCTTTTCTGCTGCAGCTCTGTGGCGTGTCTCAGCTCTCCCTATCACAGCTTAGGAGGCAGTTGAAAGATGAAACTGAGCATGTGCAGCCTTATCAGTGAGCAGGTCAAAGAATTAAGAAAAAAACAAACAGTAGGTGGCGCTATACAGATACATTTTATTGAATAACTCAGTGGCTATGCTAAATATTTAATTACATGCAATTACAAAAGTATTCAGATCCAGGTGCTGGTTTGAAAACTGCAGAATATTTTTCATGGGACAACTTCTTTAAAGGGTTTCTGTCATCAGAATTAATCCTCTTAAACCTGCTGACATTAGCATTGTGCTAATGTCAGCAGACCCTAACTCTGCTATTATTATGTTAATTGAGGGCCCCCTTACTGCAGTAATCCTACTTTTGTAATATGTAAATGAGCCTCTAGGAGCAGGGGGGCGTTGCTCCTGCTCCTAGAGGCTCCGTTTTCCTACCTCCTTCCACGCCTCGCCGTCCTTGATTGACAGGGCCAGGCAGCATTCATCTCCTGCTGCTGGCCCTGTGTGCTGCACGGCTGGCAGGAGAAGATGAGCGCTGGCCCTCTCAATCAAGGACGACGGGGCCTGGAAGGAGGTATGAGAACAGAGCCTCTAGGAGCAGGAGCAACGCCCCCCCCCCCTGCTCCTAGAGGCTCTTTTACATATTACAAAAGTAGGATTACTGCAGTAAGGGGGCCCTCAATTAACATAATAATAGCAGAGTTAGGGTCTGCTGATATTAGCACATTGCTAATGTCAGCAGGTTTAAGAGGGTTAATTCTGATGAAAGTATTTTTTTTGTCTGAGGGATAGATACACAGTGTTAACATTTGTGTCTTCTGAATACCAATATGCTAAATGGTCAGCTTTTTTCATAACCAATGTACTTTTTTATTAAATAATTATACAATATTAAAAAACACAAAATACATAAAATGCACAATAAAAATGTGAATATGCAGTAATATAGTCACAGTCCCTCTTATCTATCTTTATCGTGGAGCTCTCACGATAATTAGACCAATAAATATATTACTTATATACTCTTTCTGTATCCAATATTGTTATTGTGTCTATTTTCAATTGTTGTGATTGTTAGTCTTTGTAGTTATTATTTTTGCTTGTTAGTGTCCTTTTCAAGAATCAGCACCCTTGAATAGGTTTATTCTTAAATCGCTGGTATGGTGCTGGTTCTTATAAGATACGTCCATATAGATATATGGACGTTGCATTAGAAGAAATAGCAGTGTATCGTCACGAGTGAAAGCGGTGGAACCACGACACACGTGGAAGAAGGAGCTTGGCGTCTGGAAATCACAAGGGCACATGCGCCAGTTTAACACGAGCGCACAGAGAACCGGACCAACGGGAGAACATTGTACCAGCGGTAACAGCCTGCTCGAGACACCCGCATACAGCAGAGATACCACCGCCACAACAGCGCGACTAACACCGCAGCAAGTGAAACCCCAGTCTGAGGGGTCGTCCAGGTACCGGTAAGAAGCGCAACAGCGCATTCAACCAACAACAAGGTACCAGTGATATGTATATTGATACACGCAATTAATGACATAAACCAAGTGCAAGTACGTATCTTATAAGAACCAGCACCATACCAGCGATTTAAGAATAAACCTATTCAAGGGTGCTGGTTCTTGAAAAGGACACTAACAAGCAAAAATAATAACAACAAAGACTAACAATCACTAACAATTAAAAATAGAGACAATAACAATATTAGATACAGAAAGAGTATATAAGTAGAGCTCCACGATAAAGATAGATAAGAGGGACTGTGACTATATTACCGCATATTTTTAATATTGTATAATTATTTAATAAAAAAGTACATTGGTTATGAAAAAGCCAACCATTTGGGATAATTGAGCTAAACTGGTTTATAGCAGATCAGGCTATATCCAAGTGAGCGCTTCCAATATTTTTTATTATTTGTATTGAATACCAATATGCTGCCTAAAATAAAAGATTTCAATTGAAGAACAAATCTACAACTACCTGTGTATCACCGTTGTCAGACTCTAGTGATAGCTTTTATCATGATGTCCATAGAGAATAAATAAGGGCAGTATAAGCAATGTCTTTGTTACTTGGGTGCTTGGGGGACATTTATCGTGACCATTACACAAGTTTTCTAGTGTGAAAAAGTCGCTACGTGCAACTTTTTCTGCAAAATTTTGTGACTTTTTCTGAGATATGCCACTTGGAAAAGTATCCTGGAAAGTAGGCCTGTTTCTGAAAGTAGATCATCTTTATAGCGCATTTATGTACACAGAACGTCAGGTAACTCCCTGGCATACTCTCTTTTGCATTGGCACATCCACATTACTTGTGCGTCAAATTAAAACCAGCATGCATCAATTCATAAATTTGGTGCAAGGCCAAAAAATTACTTAAATATGACATTAAAAGGATTGCAAATGATAAATTCTCTCTTTAGTCCTTATGCATCTGAGGAAAAAATCCAATTAGCTTTCACAGTCATTTGCCGACTTTGCTGTAAAACAAAATGCCACTCTTTCATATAAAATAATGCAACATACAATTCAATAGATATTCTGATTGTTTACTTTATATTTTTATCATATGATTTCACACAGGTAGAATGTGATAGATTAACTTTAACCTCAGAAAAACACCTTATAAATGTCTTAGTGACTGGAATAATACTGTATTACAGGCAATCTATTAAAGATTGTTGTTTATTATTTGGTTTTTTTGTTAGAGAAGTGTATTTTATAAAGGAAAAAATAATAATCAAACACAAAAATAATAAACACATCCTCCATTATAAGATAAATAGATATGTGGATGTACATGGCCATAAATAAAGAAAGACACAGAACATAACAGAACTCTCAAGGCAATAAATGCAAAATCTATAGATAAACTAATGCCACATTTGAGATGATAAATGTGAGGTTCTTAGCAGATATATTTTTATCTGTGCCCACCCACCTTGCCAAGGTGACCTCAATCCAGGCAGGAATCTACTCTATGCAGACCCCACACAAATACTGTGTTGTTATAATTGTTACCTATGTATGCCCTAGGCATCAAATGAGAAGAAGAGCAAACTCCATATGCCATATGTATCACACTAATTAAAAGCACTTGTGTCATGGATGGGATGATACCACCTCCAAAAGAACTGACAATTGTCAATATAGCATCTCCACATTATAAGACTTGCCTTTTCCAGTATGCCATAAAAAATTAGTGCAAGGCCTCATGCACACGAACGTGTGCCGGCCGTGGCCGTGCTGCGGGCCGCATACGGCGGGTCCGCAATAAACGGGCAACGGCCGTGTGCAGCCCGCATCACGGATCGCGGACCCATTCACTTCAATGGGTCCGCGATCCGGGAGATGCGAAGCGGAGGCACAGATCGGAACACCACGGAAGCACTACGGTGTGCTTCCGTGGTGTTTCTGGCCATGCCTCCTCACCGCAAAAAAGTAGCGCAAGCACTACTTTTTTGCGGTGCGGACCCTCGGATGCGGATCGCGGACCCCATTCAAGTGAATGGGTCCGCGATCCGCATGCGGTGGCCTCACGGTCAGTGCCCGTGCTTTGCGGACCGCAGTTTGCGGCACACGTTCGTGTGCATGAGGCCTAACTGGGCTCATATTTCTACACCATTACAGATCTGTTTCGCTGTAATGAAAAAATTCCCATTATAACAAAAATAATAAATCAAAGTAGAGATGAGCAAACCTTTTGCAGTTCGATTTGTTTCAGGTTCGCCGAGATTTCATGTACTACAGTTGAGATCTGAATCGATTCTACCTGAGCTGTTGTTTCAATTGCCCTGAAAATTGGTATATAACTCCCTCTGGTCTCCCAGAACTCAGCTTTATTTATTTTTATTTATTTTTAGGAAAAGATGTTTTCTCTTTTGTTAATTCTTTATGAATTTTTGCTTTTTCTCTCCTCCCTCCACCCTTCCTAAGTCCTTCAATGCAATGACAGAATTAGCAAAAAATGTATTTGTGTTAATTTTGTGTGAATTTTTTATTTTTCTCTCCTCCTCCCACAGGGGCAGATTGGCCATAGACTCTACAGGGAAATTTCCTGGTGGGCCGATGCCTAGGAGTGCCACCCAAGCCCTCCTCAGGGCCACCAGCCAGGTATATAATGATTTGATTCTCTCCAATGCCAGCAGCCACAGGTGCCCTGTTGAATTCAACTGTATCTATGTCCTGTGCAGCAGGTCACAGTATTTTGTGCTGCACTGTGGTATTTGTTTCAGCTAGGGCAGTATATTGCTTTGTACTACGATATTGCTGGCCCTGCCTAATTATGTTGCCCCTCCTTCTGTCAGTTTGGATCTACCTACAACATGAGGCCACTTTTACGTTTTTTTTTCTAGGACCATTTTTAGTTCCCAATCCGCCCCTGTCCTACCCCCTCCCTTGGCTCTTGAATGCAAAGACAGCAATACCAAATAACATACATAGTTCACGTGTCTAAAAACACATTGTGCCGTTGCATGTCTTTTTCATATTACAAAGCTTCCAAAAATTGTCCCTTATCTGGAACAAATGGTGTTCAACCCCTTCTGGACATGCACCATACATGTATAGCGCAGCCAGCAAGAGGTTCCGGACAAGTACATGTACGACACTCTGATTCAGAGACCAAAAATGCTGCGCTCGCTCAATCAGTGGCAGGGGCCCAGTTGAGCCCTTGCCATATCCACCAGCATGGCTGTAAACACGGATACTAACAGATTAACTCCTTATCTGCTGCAGTTATTGCTGACTGCCAGATATGAGATTTTACAGAGGGAGGGGGCTCCCACTCTAACCATATTGGATCCCCGCACTGTAAGGGTCCTGTAGTCATAATATTGATAACGCTACTATTAAAATCCTAAGAGCCTAGTTCCAAAATACAACTCAATATGAATATACATATACAGTTAACACAACTGGGCTAATATCTGAGCTAATCAGGGAAAGCCCTCCTTCACTTCTTCCCAAGGTCGTGTGGGCATCCTTCATTGTTAACCCCTCATAGTTTTGCCAGTCAACATATGAAGTAAAATGGCTCTGCTCGCCTTTTTACTTGATTCATCTGAAGTGAACATAAAATGCTTCGGCTTGGCAAACAAATTTTTGTGAAATTCCTAACTAACCCTGTTCTTTATGAATCGATTCACTCATCCTTAATTCAGAGAGAATTGTAATAATTGTATGATAAAGTCTTTTTGTTTAGCAAGAATTTTATTATTACCATTCAAAAAGCATGCAACTGCCTCCAATCTCTTCTCACCTGGAATAATGGTATACAATGAGTTCATGTCCGCTGTAACTAGAAAACAATGATTGTCAACTGCTTATTTCTTTACTTCATCTGTTCCTGAATCCCTCACACGTGAGGGCATATTTTTAGTATGGTCTTGGAAAACAAAATCTATGCACTCTATTACTTTAATTCCCAATTCCAGGGGATTTTTAGAATCTTTTTGTAATTTAGGCTGATAATAAACCACGGGACCAGTTCTTTCATGTCATCTCTCCATTATTACCATCCTTATTATTAAAGGGGTTATCCAACTTTAACAGACTCCTTTAGAGTGGCCAGACCCACAGTGGGGTTTATTCCTACCTGATTTACAGATCCATTGCTTCACGGCCACCTCTGGAGGCCCCGTATATCTGGGAATCAACATTCTGTTGATGGGGCCGCATGTGACATGTCAGCCATGGGATATGTCACTGGGTCACGTGTTGGAACCCTGCAGTGGGTATCAGGCAAGTATCACTGGTCTAGTCACTTTGAGGAGGTATGTTAAAAAGTTAGAAGTTGGATAACCCTTTTAACCTTCTCTCTATTATGATACCATTTAGCCACCATGTTATTTTTACCATCCTCCACTTTCATATATCTCCTATGTTTCTTATTCTTAGTTTCATTATCATCTTTAACCTGTCCTCCCATTGATTGGACTCCTGATAATCTTCCAATTCCTTAAATTCCAATTTTATTTTTCTTCAATGTTCTCAATTAATTTTGTTAACTTCTTTCTTTTCAGTAATTTTTTAAAGAAATCTTTAACTTGTTTGATGAAAGTATAATGCATTTCATCAAATCACCCTTCGATTGGTTGGCGACTCTACTACACTATTTAATTATTTTTTATACAGTGAAAGCGTTGAAAGAACTGAGCAGTGAGCAAATTACCAACTGAGTGTAATTAGAATGTACTCATAGAGCAATTCACTGGAATAAACTCATCTCCTGTAATCCCACCGTTCACACAGATTAAGATCATTTTTTCAGTATGATTACCACTAACCGGTCACAGTAAATTTATTTGTAGATTCCTTTATTGCAACAGAGTCTACAGAGGAAAACGGTGGAAGCAAAATGCATGATTTCAACAAAAACTATTGTCATTTAGTAACAAACTATCATTTTATCCAAATGATGATGGACCACCATAATATAAAAGAAAGTCAGCCATGTTTGAAATTTTTGTCCCATAGTCAGAAGGAAAATCTTTAGCTTAACAACTTAAGCTACTCATATCTTGGGATTGGTAGCAGTTTGAGATACGGACATTTGGGCCAAATCACAGCATTATCTAAACTACATCAGAACATATAGTTGATGTTACAGTGAACACCGTAAATAAATTCCACAAAATAATGTTTTTTCCTAAAAATAAAATAATAAAAGTTATTTAATACACTATATTAACCCCAAAATGTTCCTAAAAAATACAACTCATCCTGCAAAATCAAGAAAAATGTTTGTTACAGGGGGAAGAGTTTCCCCATAGATATATGCCCCTATATATATATATATATATATTTAATCCCAGTAGTGAGAAGGCCAAGATACATAGTATTCACTTCACTCTATTCAAAGCCCCCCTCCTGCAGGAATGCCATATGCCTGCTGGGGTATGGGGGGAAGACAATAGGGCCATATGTTGACAGTATCATAGGTATGTTAAACTATGGTTCAATAGACCTTTTGTCTCAATAGGTGTGATGCACTTCCCTCTATCTTAAAGACCACCTACTGATAGCAGGAACTTTCAGGCAGGCATTACAATGGCCGGAGACATGGAGGCTGATGAGATCAATAGATCAAAAGAAAGTAGATCCGTGTCCTATCAGCCGAAGGTTCCCTGTAGGGGGTGTTAGGCTAGTATCACTACACCTCACTGCTTTCACCTGAAGGGGGAGGGGGCTCAGATATAGTATATAGCCAACTGTGGGGGCCACAGAGGGCAGGCTCCTGAATGAGTCACCTGAAGGAAGATGGGGGAAAGGTCACCATGACAGAGCTCCAGCAAGGATTGGTCTAAGTATCCCAAGAGCCCCTAACCTCTCTCTCTCTCTCTTCTACCAATCCTGAACCCCTAATTCCCTTCTGCCTCCATACTTACCCTGCATCCTGACCCCTGCACTACATCCCCAATCTTCCATTTCATGATTAGGGAAAGTTAGCGATAGGTGGTGGGAGGGTAAAAGTATATTGGTGTGTGTATGTGAGTGTGGGTGGGAAAAATAAGTAGGTGTTGGTGTTTATTATATTATTGTTTTATTGTGTGATTTGTGTAACTTTAGCATAGTGTATAATAATTAACTTGTTTTATTAGCACTGTTACACTGTTACATTTCTGTTATATAAGCACAGTAATAATATAATTGTAATAGTAGTTTTGTAAAGGAACAGGGAAACGTTACAGTTAAGGTACAGATTAATACAATACAGTCTAGCGTGAGTGTGTTGAGACTGTGTTGTATTATAATATTGATTGTTGAAGTCAGATCTGACGCTATTATCAATATTGTACCTTAACGGAACATTATAGAAGGAAACCATATCAATAATACCGTACTGATAGCCACGTGAGTGAATATTGGTACGGCCGTTATTAATAGAAAATATTAATATTCACGTTAGAATATAAATATTATTTATGAATATGAATTCTTAATATTTAATAGAAATATTGATATATTAATATTCATATCTCCTTCTTCAATGTTTATAAGAAAAAAATAATAAGTTATCACCACTGGGACACAAAGTGGGAAAATGCTACTAGGCCTTAAAGGGATTGTGAAAAAAATTGGGGTTTTGTGGCAACCCCAGCCAACCCCCCCAACCCACACACACACACACTTGGTTGGACATAAAAGAAAGATTGCTTACCTGCTTCCTAGAACTGGCTCCCTTCTCCTTCTCCTCTAAGCCTTCATGCTCCACTGGGCTCCATCAATGTCAACATCTAATTTGACATTATCGCAGCCAATTACTGGCCACTAAGCGGTTAAACATGTAATTGTGTCTCCTAAATTGTATGCCAACAATATTTACTTCAGACGTATATTAAAAATCTACAATAAGAAAGTAAAATTTTCAGGAGAGTTTTTAACATTTTAATGTGACTGTTAGGAGGGAAAAGAAAGATTGTTCATTGATAAAAGACTATTTTTGTAAAGAACATTCCCATAAAGATGGTTCATCCATCGTCTGATTTACTGATCGTGTATAGCCAGTTTAAAAAACTAGAAGTGCCATTAATTTAATTTTATTTGGGCCTAAATCGATTTTATCAAACATCTTTCCCCTTCCATTTTTTCTATTTCTAAGCAAACATTCCCCTGAATGAAATCAATAAAAAGTCTCATTCTATAGAATCTGAGTTTGTTGAAAAATTTGGGTCAAATTTTGATTCCATAGAATTGATTTGCTCATCTCTAGCTAGAATGTCTTTTCATTATCATAGGGACCAATTTTGCATATTTTATACCTTTCTTATTTACAACATACAAAATGGGTTCTGTTATACAATTTATTGCAGTATGCAATATGATCAACCAATTTTATTCTTTTGTGAAGTATGCAAAGTATTATTCAGCATGATCTACTTTCCCTGGTTACAAATAAAGGATCAAGGCACTTAGATAACCTTGTTTGTACACGTTGTACAGTTTATGCACTAACATAATCTTTATTACCATAGGAAAAGGTTTTTGTTATATTTTGCAGTGAACTGAGAATAAAGTCTTGCTTCAAGCATTTTGAACTGTGTTGACGAGTTCAGAAAGATTAATATACCCCCAGAGAATGTTATACAGCTGATTTTAATGTTTCACTTGAAGCAGTTTAGGAAGGGATAATAAAGTTTGTGCGGTATGCTTTGTTTAAAGGGTTGTACAGTAGGAAGAAAACAAGAAAAAAGTCAGGCATCTTTGCCGTGTATTTGTCTTGTTATTCCTGGGTCTGTAAATGCCTCCAAGACTTCACACCTAACATAGATCATTCTATTGGCCCTTGGTGAAGATACAAATTTCCACTTCAATGCTGTATTTCACTGGGATTTTAATCTCACTAGTTCAGCAAAATGTCTTTCATTAAAACTATATTATTTACTTTCCAAATACAACTATAATTGTTTAAATCAAGCTTTCATACGGCACTGTACCAGGTGTTTTACTTACGCAATAAATAGATGTCTGATTTATTTACCATGGAATATATGTCAGAATTACCAGAATGTCTATTAGTATATATTTTATTATTATGAACGTGACCCTAAATGTAATTATTTATTTTAATTTGCTGTTAATTCCAGAGTGCTGTAAATCAATAAAATAAATTTTAAAAAATGGTTTACGTAGATAACCAAGCAATGAAGCAAAAACAGGAAATACAATAATAATGAACTTAATGATTAACAGACTGGCGCAGCAGGTGACAGGATGCTGCCCAGAGAGGGCTTACTAATCCACAAGGGAAAGTGGAAGGAAACTTACAGAGGGTACAAATTGCTCAGATAGTGTAATGATAGCATGCTTATTGTTCATAGTTTGGAATCTTTTCTGAAGAGGCTGGTTTTCAGGATGCTTTTGAAAGTTTTGATGGGGGGAGAAAGTCTGGTGTGCTGGTGTCGTATGTCCCAGTATGGGGAATGCACAGGAGAAATCTCGGAGATAGGTATAAGGAGAAATGGGAGAGCATAATGGGGTTATTTATCAACCTGAAAAACACCTAAATTAGCAGTTTGCGTTGTAACAGTTAGTTGCGCCACAATCTGAGTCTTCTCCCCGCTCACGCTGGTCTAAAATTGTGCTTTAGGCATAGAAAACGGTCTAAATGTAAGACAGCTCAGAAGCTGTCTTACATTTAGAACTGGTGGAGAATCTGCCTAAGTTATAAAGAGGCCTGTCAGCTGGTCTTAATAAATGTGCCGCATTGTGTCGAAAAACCAGAGTTTATTTGTGAGGTTAGGGCTTTCAGGGGTTAATCAATTAAAAAAATAAATAATACTCTCCTTATCCATTTAAGTGCTAAGAGGCTGCCACCGACATGACCAATGCATAGCTGAGGGCTTTCCGGCCTGAAAACACTAACTACCCCCTTATTGAATAATTGAGAGACCAAGCCATTTTCACAGTTGGAATAAGCGGCCACAAACAGCCATTTTATTGATAACATATAAGGTGCAAAGACGCATGGCGTCTAACATTTAACTAACATTATATGTATTAGCATAAATTAACATAAGTAACCTAAGGATAGGTAGAGCGGGGCTCGGATATAGCAGTACCGTAAACCATTTTCCCAGCCGCAACGCGCCGACTCGAGAGCGGACAAATATGTCGTGGTAACTGCCGTTTTTCCCACTATCTCCGGGACCTAGCCCTTTGAGAATTCTGCCATGACCAACCATCGAACCGTAAATGAAGAGGGTGGTGTGCCATCCCTGCACAGGCCCCCGTTACATCACACCACCTTGAAGCGCGCCCTGCCCCACCTACCTTCCGCTGGCTGTCATGACAAAGGAAAAGACAAAACCCCCAACCCAACCACCAGTTGCCCGTGGCAACGTAACCAGGTGGGCAGGTCGTGCTGGTCCGGATCCTTCTCCTGCCGTGCTGGTCAGTGACTAACTGATTTTCCTAACCCCCCCACAGCTCCACCTCCCCTTATCCACCCCCCTATTCTACTTTACCGCCTCACCTCCCTGAAACCTCACTGACCTCTAACTCACCCCAAATACCTTAACCCTTTGTATCCCTGCCACCTATTCAGCCCCCCCCTAGCTTGGTCATGTCCGGGCCTCTGCTAGGTGCCCTGCGCTCCGTGCCCTATCTTCTTGATTGAAGTTCCCATGTGAAATCTTGGTACTGATCAACACATGAGATTTTGCACAGAATCTTCAATGAAGATGGCCAAGGCACCCTCTTCATGCTTAAATGGATGAGGTGAGCAGGGCCGGCGTCAGCACCCGGCATACCCGGGCAAGTGCTGGGGCCCACTGTTCCTTACGGGGTCCACTCGTTTCCTCACTTCAAAATAGTGGCAGTTGTGGTCCCCCTGCCTTGACTACTGCCGCTGCGCTTTATGTCCAGGCGGGTGGAGCGTCCCTGCGTGAGTACAGTCTGTGCTGTACTGGTGTAGGTATGAAAGGGGCCTTACATACCGAGGACGGATCACAGCAGGGGTGGAGGTCCAGCCTGTCATTACTGATTACCAGAGGACAGTACTGTGAATAGTCTAGCAGAGAACTTCTCTGCTAAACTATCCACCAGTACTGTCCTCTGGTAATCAGTAATAACAGCCTGGGCAAGGCCATGCTGAGCCTTGTTGTTCTCCTCTATGCTATCCATCAGTACTGTCTTCTAGGGTTGGGTGATATACCGGTGTTAATCATCTACCGCGCTATTAAACTGCGATATGGCGATATCACCGTTTTTTTAATTGCCGCTGTATATTGGTGACGTCATAGGAATGGTAACACTTGCGCTGACCACTTCTAAAACATCCGCGTACGGCCGCCTGCACACAATACCCACACAGTTCCCACAGCAGCCACCCTCTCTTTATTCCTTCACTTCACCAGGACTGCCCACGGACCAGATAACTGTCACTCATCAGCCAATCAATGGCTGCCCTGAAGGCACACAGACGACATAGACAAGCCAGGCTGACGTCAACAGCCAATGAGAGAAGCGAAAAGATAGCGGCATCCTCACAGGTCAGCTGCAAGCCAGCCCTGGCCCGGTCTGTACCATTGTCTACGGCGGGGGAAGACACATGCAGGCTGTAATTGCGCAAGGGGAGTACACAGGACATGAGTAGAATTAGTATAACCCCCTACCAGGAGCAACAAGGAGACATTACTGCATACTGTATGGTGACAGCAAGGAAACATTATAATGTATGCGGCCCACATGGAGACATTATACTGTATGGGGGTAAAAATGTCTAGCCCCCATACAGAATAACGGCTCTTTGTGGCCCCCATACAGTATAACGTCTCCTTGTGGCTGCCTCCATACAGTATAACGTCTCCTTGTGGCCCCCCATACAGTATAACGTCTCCTTGTGGCCCCCATACAGTATAACATCTCCTTGTGGCCCTCATACAGTATAATGTCTCCTTGTGGCTGCCATACAGTATAACGTCTCCTTGTGGCCCCCATACAGTATAACGTTTCCTTGTGGCTGCCCCCATACAGTATAACGTCTCCTTGTGGCCGTCATACAGTATAACGTCTTCTTGTGGCCCCCATACAGTATAACGTTTCCTTGTGGCTGCCCCATACAATATAACGTCTCCTTGTGGCACCCATACAGTATAATGTCTTTTTGGTGGCCCCCTACACAGTATAACGTCTCCTTGTGGCCCCCATACAGTATAACGTCTCCTTGTGGCTGCCCCTATACAGTATAACGTCTCCTTGTGGCTGCTCCATACAGTATAATGTCTCCTTGTGGCCCCCATACAGTATCATGTCTCCTTGTGGCCCCCATACAGTATAACATCTCCTTGTGGACCCCATACAGTATAATGTCTCCTTGTGGCCCCCATACAGTATAACATCTCCTTGTCGCCCCCGTACAGTATAATGGCCTCCTTGTGGCTTCCCCCATACAGTATAACATCTCCTTGTGGCTGCCCCCATACAGTATAACTTCTCCTTGTGGCCCCCATACCGTATAACGTCTCCTTGTGGCTGCCCCCATACAGTATAATGTCTCCTTGTGGCCCCCATACAGTATAATGTCTCCTTGTTGCCCCCATACAGTATAACGTCTCCTTGTGGCTGCCCCCATACAGTATAATGTCTCCTTGTAGCCCCCATACAGTATAACGTCTCCTTGTGGCTGCCCCCATACAGTATAACGTCTCCTTGTGGCTGCCCCCATACAGTATAATGTCTCCTTGTAGCCCCCATACAGTATAACATCTCCTTGTGACTGGCCCCATACAGTATAACGTCTCCTTGTGGCCCCCATACAGAATAACGTCTCCTTGTGACTTCCCCCATACAGAATAACGTCTCCTTGTGGCTGGCCCCATACAGTATAACGTCTCCTTGTGGCCCCCATACAGAATAACGTCTCCTTGTGGCTGCCCCCATACAGAATAACGTCTCCTTGTGGCCCCCATACAGTATAATGTCTCCTTGTGGCTGCCCCCATACAGTATAACGTCTCCTTGTGGCTGCCCCCATACAGAATAATGTCTCCTTGTGGCTGCCCCCATACAGTATAACGTCTCCTTGTGGCTGCCCCCATACAGTATAATGTCTCCTTGTGGCTGCCCCCATACAGTATAATGTCTCCTTGTGGCTGCCCCACACAGTATAACGTCTCATTGTGTCCCCCATACAGTATAATGTCTCCTTGCGGCTGCCCCCACACAGTATAACGTCTCCTTGTGTCCCCCATACAGTATAATGTCTTCTTGTGGCCCCCATACAGTATAATGTCTCCTTGTGGCTGCCCCCACACAGTATAATGTCTCCTTGTGTCACCCATACAGTATAATGTCTCCTTGTGGCCCCCATACAGTATAATGTCTCCTTGAGGCGGCCCCATACAGTATAATATCTCCTTGTGGCTGCCCCCACACAGTATAACGCAGGAGCGGATTGGCCATAGACCTTACAGTGAAATTTCCCGGTGGGCCGAAGCCCAAAGGGCCAACTGAATCCTCCTCACAGCCAGTGGCAGTTTTTGGGGATGTATTTTGTGATGGACTGTGGTATTTGGCTCTGTTGGGGGGTATAATGTGCCACAATATGGTATCGCTGGCTCTGCCTTCCATCAATTTCAACTCGACTACAAAATTGGGCCACTTTTAGTATGTTTTCCAGGGCCACTTTAAGTTTCCTGTCCGTCCCTGGTATAACGTCTCTTTGTTGCCCCAAGTGTTTTTTCTTTTAAGTGGGTATTTATCACGATATATATCGTTATCGAGATAAATGTCTTAATATCGTTATCCTGGGAATATTTTTGATATCACCCAACCCTACTGTCCTCTTAGTAATCAGTAATAACAGCCTGGACATGCTGATCCTTGTAGTTCTCTGCCATACTCTCTTCCAGTACAGTCCTGTGGCAATCAATAATGGCAGGCAGGAGCTGTTTGTGCAGACAACCAAGTGCAGGTACTAAAGTAATCTGATTCTGCAGCACATTGCCCGAGTCTGCCTGTCCTGCTGTGCCCCACATTAAAATATCATCATATTCATATGTATTGGGCATTAGGGGCATAGGGGTAGGCAGGAGCATAGTGCTATCAGTATTCGTATTTAGAGGGTTACAGTAAAAACGGAATACTGAGTAGACCTGAGGGATTAAAACATTGGGTAGATAAAACAAGTAAGGGCATAAGAATTGATTCACATATATCTGCTCTGTAGAGTGTTCTTTCTATTATATTTGGCAACATCTTTAATACATGCAGCTTCATTGCCGCATGTGTTATGCAAACTGCCACGAGGGGGCCCACTGAGGCTTTATCGCCCAACGGCCCACATGAACCTGGAGCCAGCCCTGGAGGTGAGTACTGCCATTTCAGTGAAAATTGTTTCATTACCATGAAGCATGATGAATTTTGGCTTTGTGGCGAATCAAGCTTTCCCTGAAATTCCGATCAAATTCCACTTCGGATACTATGATTCGCTCAACAATAGTAGCCAAAGAAGAGGCAAACTGAGGAGAGATAGGTTAAAAGAGAAAGAGGGTTGTAGGTAGATTGGAAGGAAACAAGAGTGTTTGATTAAGGCTACTTTCACACTAGCGTTTTTAAATTCCGGTATTGACTTCCGTCATAGGGGCTCAATACCAGAAAAAAACGCTTCAGTTTTGTCCCCATTCATTGTCAATGGGGACAAAACTGAACTGAAGACAACGGAATGCTCCTGAAAGCATTCTGTTCCATCTTCAGACCGGAGAACAAACCGCAGCATGCTGCGGTTTTCTCTCCGGTCCAGGCATCCGCACCAAGACGGATCTGGAATGACCCCCAATGAAAGTCAATGGGGACGGATCCGTTTGGTGTGACCACAATGGTAAACAGATTCGCCCTCCATTGACTTTCAATGGAGTTCAGGACAGATCCATCACCACATACAGACAGACAGACAGACATACATACATACATACATACATACACACACATACACATACATACAAACACATACATACTTACATACTCCATACCTGGAATATGTAAGTATGTATGTGTGTATGTGTATGTGTGTGTGTATGTATGTCTGTCTGTCTGTACATGGTACTGTGTGACATGTGTGGGGCCGGAACGCGGTTCCGGCCCCACACATGTCCCTAGTGGCAGTCCGGATCCGGCAGGTGAAGGGTGCCGCCGGATCCGGACTGCCGCTAGTGTGAAGGATATTGTGGAAGTCTAGGAGATAATAAGGACATTTACATTACTAGCATTTTGTTGACTCAAGGCTGAGGAAAGTGCAGAGTCAAGAATTGTTTTTGAGTTGGAGGTGGCAGGAGTAAGAGCCTGGATATTTGTTATGACCTACAGGTGGACTCAAAGGTAACCCCAAGGCAGTGGACTTGTGAGCATTGGGACATCATGAAGTCATTAATTATCATTAGAGATGAGCAAAGTTTTGAAAAATTTGATTCGGATGAGCTGCTGAATTTCGTCAAGAAATCTGATTCATTGCAAATTAATTTGTCACAAATTGCGATAAGTCTGGTATACTCAGGCCGCTCTGTCTAATCATATTCATACCACTTGGTGGCCCAATGTCAGTGTGAAGGCTTGGAACTTAAACTGCAGGGATAGTTCATTGAGACTGCAGGGAGAATGCTGGAAAGCAGAAGTGTCGGCATACATTACTTGGCTAGCAAAAGGAGCAGTAAAAGTAAAAGGCAGGTCAACCACTTCCCGTCCGCCCGTTGACTATAAACGTCCGGGAAGTGGTTATCTGAAACGTCCATTCAGAGATAGCAGCTGCACGCTAATCGTGCAGCTGCACAGTGGGGTACCTGCTGTCAGTGACAGCAGGGTACCCCAAAGAGAAGGCAGGGACCGTTCCCAGGGGTCCCTGCCTTCTAGATCGCTGTATACACAGCTATTGCGCTTCCTGTTCCGGGCCGGCGGTCACGTGATCGCCGGGGCCGGGAGAGTGCAGGAGCTGCCGGGTCTCTCATAGACCCTATCAGCCCTGGACTGAGGCTGTACAGCATAGTATTATGCTGTACAGCCTCTCTGGGGATGTATTTCCCCTGTAACTGGGGCTACTATGTCAGCCCCAGTTACAGGAGAAATCAAGTGTAAAAAAAAAAATAAGTGATAAGTGAAGTTAAATGTCCCCCTGAGGTCTTGTATGACCTTATGGGGGACACAAAGTGTAAAAAAAAAAAAAATAGAGTATTATAAAAAAAATTTAAAAAATCACATATAAAAAAAATAATTTCCCCCCAAATATTTCATTAAAAAAAGTTACAAATAAAAATAAATAAATAAGATAGACATATTTGGTATCACCGCGTCCAAAACGACCAGCTCTATAAAAATATCACATGATCTACCCCATCAAGTGAACTGCGTAAAAAAATCTAATAAAAATTATGCCAAAACAGCTTTTTTGTCGCATCACCTACCAAAAAACATAATATCAAACAATCAAAAAGTCGTATGCATCCCAAAATGGTAGCAAGAAAGACGTCACCTCATCCCGCAAAAAATGAGCCCCCACACAAGATTATAGCCCGAAAAATGAAAAAAAAGGCTCTTAAAAAACTGCAACACAAAAACATGATTTTTCTTCTAAAAATGCTCTTATTGTGTAAAACGTAAAAAAATAAATAAAAAATAGACATATTTGGTATTGTTGCGTCCGTAACAACTGGCTCTAAAAAAATCACATGATCTACCCCATCAAGTGAACGGTGTAAAAAAAATGTAGAAAAATGCCCATAAACTGCTTTTTTTTATAGTTAACCTCCCAAAAATTAGATTAAAAAGTGATCAGAAAGCCGGATGTACCCCAAAATGGTGCCAATAAAAATCACAGCTTGTCCCGCAAAAAATAAGACCTCACGCAGCTCAGTACACAAAAAAATTAAAAAGTTATCACTCTTACAAACCATGACAAAAAATTCCATGTTAGAAAATGCAGATGCTGCCCCTCCCCTTCTGAGCCCTGGCGTATCCCCAAATAACAGTTTACGACCACATGTGGGGTGTTTCTGCAAACTGCAGAATAGGGGTAATAAATATTGAGTTTTGTTTTGTTGTTAACCCTTGATGTGTTACAGGAAAAAAATGATAAAATTGAAAATCTGCAAAAAAAGTGAAATTTAGAAATTTCACATCTATTTTGCTTTAATTCCTGTGGAATACTTAAAGGGTTAACAACATTTCTAAAACCAGTTTTGAATAGTTTGAGGGGTGTAGTTTCTAAAATGGGGTCATTTATGGGTGGTTTCTATTATGTAAGCCCACAAACTGACTTCAGAACTGAACTGGTCCTTAAAAAAGTTGATTTTGCAAATTTGCAAAAATTGCGTCTAAAATTCTAAACCTTCTACTGTCCTAAAAAAATAAAATGACACTACCAAAATGATGCCAACATAAAGTAGACATATGGGGAATGTAAATTAAAAAGGATTTTATGGGGCATCACTATCTGTCTTAAAAGCAGAGAGATTGAAATTTAGAAAACAGTGATTTTTTTCAAATTTTCATTAACTTTTGGATTTTTTTTATAAATAAAATTAAAACTTATCGACTCAAATTTACCATTAACTTGAAGTACAATGTGTCACAAGAAAACAGTCTCAGAATCGCTTGGATAAGTAAAAGCGTTCCAAAGTTATTACCACATGAAGTGACACATGTCAGATTTGCAAAATTAGGCCTGGTCAGGAAGGGGGGAAATGGCCGAGAGCTGAAGTGGTTAAGGACAAGTGAGGGCATAGAGTCATTTCCTAGGCCATGCCAACTAAGTGTGGTGTCAGAGGAACCCACCGATTCCTGGATGTGTGTATCTATTTGAGTTATCACTCTTGATTTATTTTCTTCATCTTCTGGTACTCCAGTTGAAAAGCACCTAGATGTCTGGTGTGCACTGGTGCCAATATGTCTGAAGTGTCAGGCATTACCATGATGCTCTAGTGGAAACCTCGTTACCACTACTTTTGTTAGCAGGAGGATGCTCATTTGAATCCTGCCAAAAGGTGTTTGTGTATTCTGCCCTATAAGTCTAGACTGCTTGACATTGTATAAAATATATAAAATAACACTACAAGGTTGTGCTTTTCTCACAATGAGGCACAGTTATTCTATGTGTCTCTCCCTATGTTCAGCTCACAGTGAAATGGCAGAGACCGCATGGGATGACGGTTTTATAGGGCTGTGCCCAGGGGTGCATCACGAATGAGGCCAGGTGAGCCGATAACCTCAGGCAGCATCATTAAGAAAACAATCTGATTGATCAAAGCACAAGGAAATTCAGACTCATGGTGAATCGAATGTTTCTTAAACTACAGGGTGGGCCATTTATATGGATACACCTAAATAAAATGGGAATGGTTGGTTAACTTCCTGTTTGTGGCACATTAGTATATGGGAGGGGGGAAACTTTTCAAGATGGGTGGTGACCATGGCGGCCATTTTGAAGTCAGCCATTTTGGATACAACTTTAGTTTTTTTCAATGGGAAGAGGGTCATGTGACACATCAAACTTATTGAGAATTTCACAAGAAAAACAATGGTGTGCTTGGTTTTAACGTAACTTTATTCTTTCATGAGTTATTTACAAGTTGCTGACCACTTATAAAATGTGTTCAAAGTGCTGCCCATTGTGTTGGATTGTCAATGCAACCCTCTTCTCCCACTCTTCACACACTGATAGCAACACCGCAGAAGAAATGCTAGCACAGGCTTCCAGTATCCATAGTTTCAGGTGCTGCACATCTCGTATCTTCACAGCATAAACAATTGCCTTCAGATGACCCCAAAGATAAACGTCTAAGTGGGTCAGATCGGGAGACCTTGGGGACCATTCGACTGGCCCACGACGACCAATCCACTTTCCAGGAAACTGTTCATCTAGGAATGCTCGGACCTGACACCCATAACGTGGTGGTGCATCACCTTGCTGGAAAAACTCAGGGAATGTGCCAGCTTCAGTGCATAAAGAGGGAAACACATCATCATGTAGAAATTTCACATATCCAGTGGCCTTGAGGTTTCCATTGATGAAGAATGGCCCCACTATCTTTGTTCTCCACATACCACACCATACCATCAATTTTTGTGTTCCAACAGTCTTGGAGGGATCTATTCAATTTGGGTTAGTGTCAGACCAATAGCGGTGGTTTTGTTTGTTAACTTCACCATTCACATAAAAGTTTGCCTCATCACTGAACAAAATGTTCTGTGTAAACTGAGGGTCCTGTTCCAATTTTTGTTTTGCCCATTCTGCAAATTCAGTGCGCCGATCTGGGTCATTCTTGTTGAGATGCTGCAGCAGCTGGAGTTTGTAAGGGTGCCATTTGTGAGTAGCTAATATCCGCCGAAGGGATGTTCGCCTGATGCCACTCTCCAGTGACATGCGGCGAGTGCTACGCTGTGGGCTCTTGCTGAATGAGGCTAGGACGGCCACTGATGTTTCTTCATTAGTGACAGTTTTCATGCGTCCACATTTTGGCAAATCCAACACTGAACCAGTTTCATGAAAGTTGGTAAGCAGTTTGCTAACTGTAGCATGGGAGATGGGTGGTCTTGTAGGGTGTCTTGCATTGAAATCTGCTGCAATGACCAGGGTACTGCGTTTACCAGATATCCACACAATTTCTATCCGCTCCTCACGTGTTAACCTCTGCGACATGTCAATGGCTGTAAACAAAGAGAAGCTTGTAAATAACGCATGAAAAAATAAAGTAACGTTAAAACCAAGCACACCATTGTTTTTCTTGTGAAATTCTCAATAAGTTTGATGTGTCACATGACCCTCTTCCCATTGAAAAAACTAAAGTTGGATCCAAAATGGCCGACTTCAAAATGGCGGCCATGGTCACCACCCATCTTGAAAAGTTTTTCCCCTCCTATATACTAATGTGCCACAAACAGGAAGATAATATCACCAACCATTCCCATTTTATTTAGGTGTATCCATATAAATGGCCCACCCTGTAGATCGAATTCCACTTTGGATGCTTCACTTCACTCAACACTACCTATCATGATTAACAGAGCATTTGCCAAATTGGTTAAGGTGGTGAGAATACATATGGTAAGTTTTGTAAGGAGTTTTTATTCAAATGGGAGTAAAGATATGAAGCAATAACTAGACAGAGAAGAGGTTAAGGGATATTTTTTTTTAAGGATGAGTGTGATGGATGTAGAGATCATGAAAAATTCAATTCGGTTGCCCCACCGAATTTCAAAAATAAATTTGATTTGTGATCAAATTAGTCACAAAGCTCATTTCTTTGTATGAAGTGGGCGCAATGACGGGGAACGGCAATCGCTCTGCTCTGCGTCATTGAACCACTCAGATCAATCTGAAAGTAGTTGGTCGGCACTCCTTGTCAGTTCTGGTGCTCTGTGGTACAACACTTGTGCAATTTTTAAGAAAAATCACGGCACTCAAAAGTTCAGTAATAATATAGTGGTGCATTTATTCCATCCATAGTAATATTAACATTCTTATTTGGCCAACGTTTCGGTCATAACCTGACCTTGTTCACGGCCTGTCAATATAAGGATATAATACAAAGTATAAGGTGAGTATATAATGAAAAGCAACAATGAAGGTCACAATATAGTCCATATCATGGGTATGCAGAGATTTAGGCTCCCGAGGTGGAGTTTTGATGAGTAATATCACAAAGACATATCTCAAAGAAAAAGGGGGATATATCTGAAAATAAGATATATGCAAATATTAGTACGATGCATCTTAGAGTCATAGCGTTCTATAAACTAGCCTATGTTTTAGTATAAGTTAGTGTAAACGCGTAGATTGGAAAAGCCAGCGTATAACTATTTACAGTGAGGAAGGTATATACATATATACATTGGTGGTCAACATCATATCAGGCATGTATCTGGATATTGGTATAAATGCCCTATCAAATATAGTACATCGCCAGGGTCAACTGAACAAGAGTTAACAATATATAAAACACTATATAAAACACTGGTCATACCTTTACAAGTTGTAGAGAGGGGGTATGGAGGATGGTCACCTGTTGGTTAGAGGTGCACCGTCCAGGGAGACCCACTGTGTTTTAAATGGTGGAGGTCCGCGCGCGTGTCGGGAAGGCGCGGCGTCCCCGGTCATGATCCACGCATGCGCTGCCATAGCTACTGGCAAGCGCATGCGTGAAGTGTATCTGGAAGCTAAGAGTACTGGGGGCGGAAGTCTATACACGCCTGGGAAGCGCGATATCGTATGCCATGGCCGGCGCATGCGCTGTCAAGGTTACTGGCAGGCGCATGCGCTGAATACTTGAGGAGGTTGAAAGTACTGTGGGCAGATGCCGATACTGAAAGAGCACATAATGGTTATATTATAACGCAACTAGCGTTAAAGGATAATTGAGTTATGAGACATAGAGATGGGATTACGTATGACCATAACAAATGATAATGTACATATTTAAGGCATATATATAGCACATTGAGAGGTTAGTGGTTGTAAGAAATCAATCTAATACTAAATTATATTGGTATGTGTGGGTCTTAACACTAATAGCTATATACTACCTGAAGGTGAATGGTTCATTTTGTCTGCAAAGAAGAAAATAATACCATTAGTAATCATATATGACATACATGGCAAGGAAAAATATATAGTTAATTAGATGGTCATCATTAATGGGTACAAAAGTCAAAGTCCCTGTTCAGTCCCCGCGGTGCCAGGGTCCCCAGCTCAAAAATCCAGAAGGATTTGCGTTCCTTAAGTCGGGCTGTTCTGTTACCGCCTCTCCGGGCCGGAGGAATTTGTTCCAGGATTTGAAATTTAAGCTGACTAATCTGGTGGTTGGCAGAATGAAAATGGTGTGGGACAGGGAGTTCGGTTCTTTTACATCGTATATCAGATTTGTGCTTACAGATGCGGTCTCGCACACATTGGGTAGTCTCCCCATCGTATGCGAGACCGCATGGGCAACGTATAAGATAAACAACATAAGATGATGAGCAAGTAAAGAAGGCTTTTGCGTAATATACCTTGCCAGAGTGAGGGTGCACTATCCTATTTCCTTTAATGATATTAGAGCACTGTGCACAATTGAGGCAGGGGTATGTCCCCATCCTTTGGGGGGCTAGCGTTGTTTGTCTAATGGATGGCCGTAATGAGCCAATGTCCGCTTTTACCAACTGGTCTCTTAGATTACGTGTCCTCTTGTAGCACATCTGTATGGGTTTTGTAAATTCTGGAATCGTGGGGTATGATTGTTGTAAAATGGGCCAATGTTTCTGAATAATGGAGCGGATTTTGGGAATGAATGGGTGGTATGTCATTACTAGGGGTATCTGAAGACAAGTATTGTCTGTTTTTTGTTTTAGAGAAGGTGTAGAAAGTGAGTAGTTGCGTTTTCTTTCAAGAAGAGTAGTTGGATATCCCCTGTTGTAAAATTTGTCAGACATTTCATTGAGGCGTGTAAGGCGGAGTTCAGGATCTTTGACTATTCTTGTGACTCGGTGGAACTGTGAACGGGGCAGTGAGTCTTTCGTATTCCTGGGATGGCAACTTGAGTATAACAGAAGAGTATTTCTGTCAGTTGGTTTATTGTATAAGTCTGTGGTTAACCTGCCTGTTGATGTTTTAATGACTGTAGTGTCTAGGAAGCTGAGACTAGTCTGATCGGTATGGATAGTGAATTGTAAATCTGGGTCAATATTGTTCAGGTATGAATAGAATTCTTCAAGGGAGTTTTGATCGCCCTCCCACACACAAAAAATGTCATCGATGAAACGATGCCAGGCCATAGCATGTGTTTGAAAAAGATTATTTTGATACACATTGTCTTCTTCAAATTGTGCCATAAAGGCATTGGCATAAGGGGGCGCTACATTCGCCCCCATTGCGGTGCCCTTCTTCTGTACATAGAAGTCATCCCCAAATAAGAAGTAGTTGCGCTCAAGAACCAGATGTAGTAATTGGATGCAAAATGACTGAGCTTGGGGTGAATATTCTGAGGATTGGAGAAGTGTTGAGACTGCATGTATGCCTTTCGAGTGTGAAATAGAAGTGTATAAGCTGTTGACATCCAATGTTACTAGCCTACTATCCGGTGATAAATCATGTATTTCGGCAATGATTGACAGAAAATGTGATGTATCCAACAGAAAAGAGCGTGTTTTTGTAATGAGAGGGGTTAGAATTTTTTCTAAGAGGATAGACAACGGAGAGAGAATGGATTCAGTCGATGCCACTATAGGTCTACCTGGTGGTTGCGATAAGTTTTTATGAATCTTGGGTAATGTGTATATGACTGGTGTTATGGGATTTTCTTTGGACAGGAAAGTGTAAGTGGTTTTATCGATGGTGCCCATGTTCAGATGTAGCTCTAATAGTCTATCAATGTCTTTCTTCAGGGAGAATATTGGATTGTAATGTACACATTGATAAGTTGTGGTATCAGCTAGTTGTCGTCTGATTTCTTGAATGTAGAATGAAGTGTCCATAACAACAACGGCACCGCCTTTATCGGCTGGTTTAATTGTTATTGTTTTATCGGCTTTTAACGTGTTTAATGCTATGCGTTCTTCTACTGGGAGATTTATTGGGGTGTGGAATTCTCCTCTTTTAAGAGCTTGTATGCTCTTATGGATCTCTCGATCAATTATTTCAATAAAGGCCTCTACACCATGATAGTGTTTGGGAGGCATAAAGTTACTCTTGTTCCTCAAGCCTAATTGATGGATAGATAGATAGATAGATAGATAGATAGATAGATAGATAGATAGATAGATAGATAGATAAAATAACCAAAAAGTCCAGGAAAACTGGTATTGTATCCTCTGACGATATATCCACAGAAAACGAGGCAGCACTCCAACTCAGGTGACAAAGTGAAGACCCTTTATTACCCTTAGCCTAAGGCTAAGGGTAATAAAGGGTCTTCACTTTGTCACCTGAGTTGGAGTGCTGCCTCGTTTTCTGTAGATAGATAGATAGATAGATAGATAGATAGATAATAGATGGATCACCATTTGCGGTTTTATCTGGACTTCTTACTAGCAGATTGGTCCACAAACAGGGGCCCCTTAGTAAGATGGCAGTGGAGGAGGAAGGATGTTCAGTAACTGACAGGCAGGAAGAGGAGGAGGACTGCTGCTGCTACTGGACATAGAAGCTGTCTGGAAATGCTCTTCCCCATGACAGGGTTGAGTTCCCAGTCTCAGCAGCCTCCATCCTTCTCCTGTCTGTCCCAACTGCCTGCCCCTAGCTCATGCAGCAGCCTGTTCACAGTGAAGTAAGGAGGGGGATGCAGGATCCAAACAAAGAGCTTGCAAGCAACTGTGAGGTACCTGCATGTTCCACAGAGCTCAGAGGGGATGCATACCTCCCAACTTTGTAAAGAGACAAAGAGGGACATATTGTGCGTCGCGCGTAGCGCGCCGCCGCAATTTTTTCCAGCAGTAGGCCACACCCCTAACTCCACCCACTATCAGCTAATCTCACCCAGTCCCCTTACTGCACGGGGATAATAAACACAGTGATGTCACAGTACAGGGATAATAAACACAGTGATGTCACAGTACAGAGATGATAAACACAGTTATGTCACAGTACAGGGATAATAAACACAGCGATGTCACCGTACAGGGATAATAAACACAGTGATGTCACCGTACAGGAATAATAAACACAGTTATGTCACAGTACAGGGATAATAAACACAGTGATGTCACAGTACAGGGATAATAAACACAGTGATGTCACAGTACAGGGATAATAAACACAGTGATGTCACAGTACAGGGATAATAAACAAAGTGATGTAACAGTACAGGAATAATAAACACAGTGCAGTCCCCTCACAGAAAGTAAAAAAAAAAAAAAAACCTTATACTTACCTTTTTTCCTAGCAGCAGCATCACCAGCAGGAGATCTTCTTCTCTTGTCTAGAGGGGGCGGAACCACTGCTACCTGACAGCTGGCCCTGCCCCCCACCCAGACATGAGGCACAGATAGCAGAAGGTACGGAGAGAGCTGCAGGGGGGGAAGATGGAAGAAGCAGGCAGCCGATTCCGGCTGTCTGCTTTTTCTTGCAACCGGCAACTGTCTCTGCATCCTATGGATGCAGAGACAGCTGCCAGAGACCGGGACATACCTCCCCCGTACCGGGACAGCAGGACAGCCACTGCAATCCGGGACTGTCCCGCTGGATCCGGGACGGTTGGGAGGTATTTGGCTTTCTGACTGAGGGGACAGGAAGAAGGGACAGCAGCATGTGTCAGAGGGTAAGGAGGACACATTACTGCCCACCCTACGGAGCTGAAAGCTGCCACCTACCCCATTCACCTCACTGTAGCTCCAATCAGGGGACTTCTCCGGGGCGCACTTCACACTGGCTCCTGATCACTGCTGTGGCTGCCTGCCTCGCCTCCCCAGTGCTGTTTACAAGTTCCCTATGTCCTGGCACTGTACTCAGAATTAGAGGGGCGCTTTCCCCTTCATACTGCTGGAAGCTTCATGGTCCACTCAGTGATACTGTAAGCTAACTGACAGACCAATGAGTGCCCACATCAGTATGAAGGGGAAAGCGCTCATTGCCTGCAGGCAGCCCACTCTGAGCTGCTGGGGGGGCGACAAGCCACGTGCTTGTCCTACACCCTAACAGTGATGGCATTATGTGCAGGCAACTTGCCAGCAGCACTCCTACCCCATCTCTGCCCAGCCGCCCCCTAGCCAGCCATGATGATGTAGATTAGCAGTGCCAGAGCCTCCTCTGATGCCTAGCTATACTGTGATCAAGCAAATCTCAGTGAAGCTTTGGTAGGATGCAGGGGAGATACTGACAGGAAAGGAGCTGGCAGCGTGGAGCAGCAGGGTAGGAGAGAAGCACTGACTGAGTAAAGTGAATTGTACGGAGGTTGCACTGGAGGCTCTTTAGGAGCATTAATGCGGCTGCCTACCCCCTCTCTACCCCTCATCCTGGCCCTGGTCATATAAAATATCCAGCACGGTGGTACAGAGATACGTTGAAATGTATCAGACCAAACAGTTCTTAGTCATAGCATAACCCTCTAATACACAAGAGCTCATTAGAAACCAAGTGTGTGAGTGACATGCACAGAGAGCACCGCCTCAAGAGCAGTGAGCCTATGAGCACATACTCATATATTTAAAATCTCAAAAACATACAAAACCAGATAATGTAATTAGCAGGACACTCACTGAATGCACAGAATAACAGATATTAAGAAAACAAAGGGATATTAAAGGCTATGTACACCTTTGGGGACATTTTTTTTTTATTATTGCTTTGTACTTATTTTGAGCTAAAATCATTTTTTTTCAATTTGTCTTTATTAAAAATATGGTATGCGTTTTTCTGTACATAGCTGAGATCCACTAGTAGCAGCCTCTGGATTTTCTGTCTTTTCTGTCAGTTGGGGAGCTGACGGGCTCCTTATCTCTGCTCTCTGACCTTATAAACACTCATTATAGCTCAGTTCTTACCTTACTGATAAGAATGCGGCTTAAATAAGTATTTATGACCTCATAGTAGTTTAGAGATAAGGTTTATCAGATGACCAGCACAAAGTGAAAGTGAAAGTACCAGACACCCAGCTAGACAGTTAACCCTTTGTGACAGAACGGCTTGATATTTTTAATAAAGGCCAATTGAAAATATGATGCCCCCATTGTGCTGCCCCCATCCTCATGGTGCTGCCCATAATGTACCAGTTTAAAATGCCCCCACAGAGTGCCCCCAGTAGATGCCCCCATAAAGACCCTCTCTCCCCTTACCCATAGTGCCACCATAATGCAAGGGTCCTACATGGCGGTCACAGGCAGAGCTGCACACAGACTAAATGTCCGCCCTGCAGAGAACCCAGGAGCCCTCTCCCCGAAGGCATAGACTCGGACTAACAGAAGCCTGCTCCCCATGCAAAGTTATTCCATGGGCGAACAGACAGAGCTGCATACAAGACATAGAACTGGACCAGCAGATGCCTGTTCCCCATGCAGAATTAGTTCATGGGCGAACAGACAGCTGCACCACAAGACATAGAACCAGATGACTGTTCCTCATGTGAAGTTAGTCAATGGGTGAACAGACAGCTGCACACAAGGCATAGAACTGGACTAGCAGATGCCTATTCCCGATGCAGAGTTAGTCCATGGGCTAACAGACCCAGCTTTCTCAGAAAACTGAAAGGCATATGCCAAGCTATGGAACTATATAGAAATGAGGAGGGGGTTCTTAGTAGATTTGCAAACTTTATTACAGCTCCACATTGTTGTAAACCAGCTTTTCTTAGGACCCTGAAAAGTAATTATGGCATTTTTTTGAGTGAGTAGGGGCATTTGTCTTGGTAGATTTAATGTTCTGTGGTTTATTACAGTTTCACATAGTGGTAACCCAGTTTCTCCAGACTCTCGAAGGCAAATCGTCCCAGGTGCATCTACAGTCATGGCCAAAAGTTTTGAGTATGATACAAATATTAATTTTTACAAAGTCTACTGCTTCAGTTTTTATAATGGCAATTTGCATATACTCCAGAATGTTATAAAGAGTGATCAGCTTAACACCAATTACTTGCAAAGTCAATATTTGCCTAGAAAATGAACTTTATCCCCCAAAACACATTTCAACATCATTGCAGCCCTGCCTTAAAAGGACCAGCTAACATCGTTTCAGTGATTGCTCCATTAACACAGGTGTGGGTGTTGATGAGGACAGGGCTGGAGATCAATCTGTCATGATTAAGTAAGAATGACACCACTGGACACTTTAAAAGGAGGCTGGTGCTTGGCATCATTGTTTCTCTTCTGTTAACCATGGTTATCTCTAAAGAAACACGTTCAGTCATCATTGCACTGCACAAAAATGGCCTAACAGGGAAGAGTATCGCAGCTAGAAAGATTGCACCTCAGTCAACAATCTATCGCATCATCAAGAACTTCAAGGAGAGAGGTTCCATTGTTGCCAAAAAGGCTCCAGGGTGCCCAAGAAAGACCAGCAAGCGCCAGGACCGTCTCTTAAAAGTGTTTCAGCAGCAGGATCGGGCTACCAGCAGTGCAGAGCTTGCTCAGGAATGGCAGCAGGCAGGTGTGGGTGCATCTGCATGCACTGTGAGGGCGGAGACTCTTGGAGCAAGGCTTAGTCTCAAGGAGGGCAGCAAAGAAGCCACTTCTCTCCAGAAAAAACATCAGGGACAGACTGATATTCTGCAAAAGGTACAGGGAGTGGACTGCTGAGGACTGGGGTAAAGTCATTTTCTCTGATGAATCCCCTTTTCGATTGATTGGGATATCTGGAAAACAGCTTATTCGGAGAAGGCGAGGTGAGCGCTACCACCAGTCTTGTCTCATGCCAACTGTAAAGCATCCAGAAACCATTCATGTGTGGGGTTGCTTCTCAGCCAAGGGAATCGGCTCTCTCACAGTCTTGCCTAAAAACACAGCTATGAATAAAGAATGGTACCAGAATGTCCTCCGCGAGCAACTTCTCCCAACCGTCCAAGAGCAGTTTGGCGATAGTTAGCACCTTGCCATAAAGCAAAGGTGATAACTAAATGGCTCAGGGAACAAAACATAGAGATTTTGGGTCCATGGCCTGGAAACTCCCCAGATCTTAATCCCATTGAGAACTTGTGGTCAATCATCAAGAGACGGGTGGTCAAACAAAAACCTACAAATTCTGACAAAATGCAAGCATTGATTGTGCAAGAATGGACTGCTATCAGTCAGGATTTGGTCCAGAAGTTGATTGAGAGCATGCCAGGGAGAATTGCAGAGGTCCTGAAGAAGAAGGGTCAACACTGCAAATATTGACTTGCTGCATTAACTCATTCTAACTGTCAATATAAGCTTTTGTTACTCATAATATGATTGCAATTATATTTCTGTATGTGATAAAAACATCTGACAAACACACATAAAAACCAGAGGACAGCAGATCATGTGAAACTATAATATTTGTGTCATTCTCAAAACTTTTGGCCATGACTGTACATAACTTAGGTGCATCAAATGCCAGGGAAGGGTCTTAATAAATGACCTCATTAGTAGTTATCAGTTCTTATTACAGGTCTATATAATGTGTTACCCAGCTTTCCCAGGACCCTAAATAACAAATATGTGTAGCTAGTCTATAGTATAGTAATTCTTACACAGTTTTTCCAAGCCACTGGCCAGCAAATCCAACAGGCAGGATTTTTTTTCCCCATCTAAAATAACGGATCTCAGAAATGGCTTATGCCTCATTCACATGTCAGTGTTTGGTCAGTGATTTCCATCAGTGACTTTGAGTCAAAACCAGGTGGGGGTCTAAATACAGAACAGATGCAGATCTTTCCCTTACACCTTATCTCTGTGGAGGCTCCAATCCTGATTTTGGCTCACAATCACTGATGGAAATCACTGACCAAAACACTGATGAGTGAATGAGGAATAAGTATGTATACATAGATACAGTGCCTTGCGAAAGTATTCGGCCCCCTGGAACTTTTCAACCTTTTGCCACATTTCAGGCTTCAAACAAAAAGATATAACATTTTAAATTTTTGGTGAACAATTGTGAAGTGGAACGAAATGTATTGGATCATTTAAACTTTTTTTGTAATAATAAAACTGAAAAGTGGGGCGTGCAAAATTATTCAGCCCCCTTGCATTAATACTTTGTTGCGCCACCTTTTGCTGCGATTAAGCTGCAAGTCGCTTGGGGTATGTCTCTATCAGTTTTGCACATCTAGAGACTGAAATTCTTGCCCATTGTTCCTTGCAAAACAGCTCGAGCTCTTTGAGGTTGGATGGAGAGCAGAGGCGTTGCTAGGGTTTCGAAAGATCCGGGGCCCGAGCCCCAATACATATGTGCCATATTCTCAAAGTATCCGCGCCCTAAACACACATACAAGCTCACCCTAGAATGGACACTACCAAACATACCTCTCACATTCAGTGCCTTACAGGTGACGTTTCCTCTGGACATATATATACACACATGCATACAGATACACACACACACACGCATACATAGATATATTTATAGACACATATATATGCACATGCATACAGATACATATACACACACATGCATGCATAGATATATAGACAAAAATATACACACATGCATACAGATACATATACACACACGCATACATAGATATATAGACATATATACACATGCATACACATATATATATATATATATAGAGAGAGAGAGAGACACACACACATGCATACATAGATAGATATATTTATAGACACATATATATGCACATGCATACAGATACATATACACACACATGCATACATGTGTGTGTATATATGTATCTGTATGCATGTGCGTATATATGTGTCTATAAATAGATGCTGTCGATGCTGGTCAGCAGGCGGTTTAGGCCCCTTGCAGACGAGCGTGACACACACACGTCTCCCACAACGTATCTACTGGCCTGAACTCCTGGCACTGACATAATGCTGTCAGTGTTATGCATTACATTCCAGAACTGTAAGGGTTATATAGCATCATAAATCAGTATAATGCTATGTAACCCCATCAGTGCCGGGAGTTCAGGCCAGTAGATGTGTTGCGGGCCTTAGGGTAGATGGCGCCTTGTGCGAAACCTTCTCTTGGCGCCCCCCCCCCCCATTTATATATATATCTACACTGTATTTATAGCTCTCTATACTGTCCTATATCACACTATATATCTCTGCACTGTATTTATAGCTTTCTATATTGTCCTATATCACTCTATTCTCTATATATCTCTGCACTGTATTTATAGCTCTATATAGTCTGACTTTTAATACTGTCACTATATTTTCCTGTATGG
>ONZH01005762.1:0-61681 GCA_900303285.1 Rhinella marina | reverse complement strand
CAGGGTCATTCTCGGTCCCAGCCTCCACCAAGTTAACCCAATGTGCCGTCAGTGAGATATAGTGTCCCTGCCCGACAGCACTTGTCCACGTGTCCGTGGTTAGGTGGAGCTTCTCAGAAACAGCATTGGTCAGGGCACGGATGATGTTCTGTGACACGTGCTGGTGTATGGCTGGGACGGCACGTCGGGAAAAATAGTGGCGGCTGAGGAAGGAATACCGAGGGGCAGCCACCGCCATGAGATTGCGAAAGGCCTCGATCTCTACTAGCCTATAGGGCAGCATCTCCAGGCTAAGCAATTTGGAGATGTGGACGTTGAGGGCTTGGGCATGTGGGTGGGTGGAACTGTATTTCCTCTTGCGCTCCAGCGTCTGCTGTAAAGACAGCTGAACGCTGCGCTGGGACACGTTGGTGGACACTGTGGAGGATCGTTGAGGCGAAGGTGTGGTTTTCCGGCGGGAGGCGCTCGTACCGGGGTCCTGGGCAGGGGGTTGACTAGCAGAGACAGCGAGTGACACAGGGGGTTGACTAGCAGAGGCAGCGAGTGACACAGGGGAAGGAGCAGTGGTGTGACCCACAGGAGGTGGTGAACGGCCTTGGTTCCATTGAGTGGGGTGTTTAGCACTCATATGCCTGCGCATGCTGGTGGTGGTTAGGCTAGTAGTGGTGGCACCCCTGCTGATCCTGGTGTGGCACAGGTTGCACACCACAGTCCGTCGGTCATCCTCACATTCTTTAAAGAACCTCCAGACTTGCGAACATCTAGGCCTCGCCACGGGAGCTTCACTACGTGAAACAGTTGCTGCTGATGCACCAGCTCTGGCCCTGCTTCTCCCTCTGGCCACACCACTGCCTCTTACAACCTGTTCTGGTGCAGCACTCGCCTCCGCCTCAGAAGCACTGTCTTCACTCAGCATATCAACCCAGCTTGGGTCAGTCACCTCTTCATCCTCCGATTCCTCAGTCTGCTCCCCCCTCGGAATTCCTCCCCTAACAACAACTTCACCACTGTCTGACAACCGTGTCTCCTCATCGTCCGACACCTCTTTACAAACTTCTTCCACTAAGTCAACATTGTCATCATCATCATCATCACCCACAGACTGCGACAGTTGGAAAACTTGGGCATCGGGAACGAGGTCAGCAGCAACCTGAGAAGTGGTTTGTGACTCTGGGAAGGGTCCAGAAAACAGTTCCTCAGAGTATGCCGGATCGCATTCCAAATTTTCCTGGGAGGGGGCAGACTGGGGGGAAGGAGGTTGAGGTGGAGGAGCCATAGGAGTGCTCCCTTGGGTAACGTGGGTGGACTGCATGGAAGACTGACTGGTGGACAAATTACTTGAAGCATTGTCCGCAATCCACGAGATCAGCTGTTCGCACTGTTGTGGTTTCAACAGTCCTCTACCATGTGTCCCTGTAAGTTGAGACATGAAGCTAGGGAGTGTAGCTCTGCGGAATTCCCCTGCTCCCTCATCAGCAGGTACTGTCTCACCCTGCCCAGGACCACGACCTCTACCCCCTGCAGTAATTAAAATGCAGTAAAAAAAATTAAACGGGCCTGGTGTACTGAAACCCACAAACTTGTTCAGTCTGGTAGAATTAAGTGACGTACAGAAAGTGTCACCTAGACAGATTATATGGATTGGAGCGAGTGTGCTGAACTGTGACACACAGAAAGGTTACACGCAGCTGAATAAAATGGATTTGTACCACTGAGCTAAAACAACTGATAAAATAATTTTTTTTTAAATTTTGTTTTTTTGGGAACGTGACGTGCAGAAACTATCGTAGAACTGACTGACACCCTGTTAACGGTGGCTATTTTGACTGCGACCCAGACAAATGTCGCACAGAAAGTATTCTGGATCAAGCTGTAGATGATATTGGTAGCAAATGACTTGGTTGTATTCTGTGACGTACAGAAAGTGTCACCTGGACAGTATATACGGATCGGAGAGAGTGTGCTGAACTGTGACACACAGAAAGGTTACACGCAGCTGAGTAAAATGGATTTGTATCACTGAGCTAAAACAACTGAAAAACTTTTTTTTTATATTTTGTTTTTTAAATTTTTGTTATATTTTGTTTTTTTTGGGAACGTGACGTGCAGGAACTATCGTAGAACTGACTGACACCCTGTTAACGGTGGCTATTTAGACTGCGACCCAGACAAATGTCGCACAGAGAGTTTTCTGGATCAAGCTGTAGATGATATTGGTAGCAAATGACTTGGTTGTATTGTGTGACGTACAGAAAGTTTCACCTGGACAGTATATACGGATCGGAGAGAGTGTGCTGAACTGTGACACACAGAAAGGTTACACGCAGCTGAGTAAAATGGATTTGTATCACTGAGCTAAAACAACTAAAAAACTTATTTTTTTTTAATATTTTTTTTAATATTTTTTTTTTAATTTTGTTTTTTTTGGGAACATGACGTGCAGGAACTATCGTAGAACTGACTGACACCCTGTTAACGGTGGCTATTTAGACTGCGACCCAGACAAATGTCGCACAGAGAGTTTTCTGGATCAAGCTGTAGATGATATTGGTAGCAAATGACTTGGTTGTATTCTGTGACGTACAGAAAGTGTCACCTGGACAGTATATACGGATCGGAGAGAGTGTGCTGAACTGTGACACACAGAAAGGTTACACGCAGCTGAGTAAAATGGATTTGTATCACTGAGCTAAAACAACTGAAAAACTTTTTTTTTTATATTTTGTTTTTTAAATTTTTGTTATATTTAGTTTTTTTTTGGGAACGTGACGTGCAGGAACTATCGTAGAACTGACTGACACCCTGTTAACGGTGGCTAGTTAGACTGCGACCCAGACAAATGTCGCACAGAGAGTTTTCTGGATCAAGCTGTAGATGATATTGGTAGCAAATGACTTGGTTGTATTCTGTGACGTACAGAAAGTGTCACCTGGACAGTATATATGGATTTGAGTGAGTGTGCTGAACTGTGACACACAGAATGTTTCCACACTGCTGTGTGCAATGGATTTGTATCACTGAGATAGAACAATAAAAAAAAAAACAGGGTTAGATATGGCGATAGCTGCACTACTAGTGCCAGCCAGCCACGCCAGCCACGCCAGCCAGCCACGCCAGCCACCTCTCCTATGTATTTTAATGGCTTTTAATCTATTGTGTGTTGCCAATCATGTTTATAATTTGATTATCATTAATAAAACATTTATTAATTATTTTGTACTGAGTTTGTGTTTATTATTTGGAAACAATCCATATATTTAGATTAGTTCTCTAAATCAGTAACAGATGAAGCATGAATGGCACAGCAGATAGACTAGAAAAATGTGCCTATATATTACACTGCCTGTTGACAATTAGTCTGATGTATATGTGTAACTGAACAAATTAATTAGTAGTGGTGCAGCAGATGAACTAGGTGCACATGCCTATATATTAGACTGGCTGTTGAGACGAAATCTGATGCACAGTTAGTCTATGTATAACAGAACAGATTACGGCTTCATTCACATGTCTATATGTGTTTTGCGGTTCGCAAATTGCGGATCCGCAAAAAAAAACGGATGTCGTTCTGTATGGCATCCGTGTTTCCGTTTTTTTTTTTTTGCAGATCCATTATAACAATGCCTATTCTTGTTAGAAAAACGGACATACGGAAATACGAACATACGGAGACAGAATGCACACGGAGTACTTTCCTTTTTTTGCGGACCCATTGAAATGAATGGTTCCGCATACAGTCTGCAAAAAAAAATGGAACGGACACGGAACCAAAATACTGTCGTGTGAATGAACTATATAAATGTGCTGATATATTACAACGCCTGTTGACAATGAGTTGGATGCACCATAAGTCTATGTATAATTGAAAATATGAATTATTAATGATGCAGCAGATTAACTAGGTACACGTGCCAATATATTAGACTGACTTTTGAGACTAATTGTGATGCACTGTCTATGTATAACAGAAAAGATTAAAGGGGTTGTCCGGGTTCAGAGAAGAACCCGGACATACCTGCAATTTCACCCAGGCAGCCCGCCTGAAGAGGGCATCGGAGCATCCTATGCTCCGATGCCCTCCTTTGCCCTGCGCTAATTAGCGCAGGGCAAAGGAATTTAGCCAGGTTCCGGTGACGTACCGGTCCCTGCCGGGCAGAGGCTTCCGCCCGGCAGTGAGCCGGTGACGTCATCGGCGCTGATGGACGGGCTTTAGCGCTGCCCTAGCCAGTAAAACGGCTAGGGCAGCGCTAAAGCTGGCCCACTAAGGCCGGTGACGTCACCGAACTCGCTGCCGGGCGGAAGTACCCGCCCGGCAGCGAGTATTTATAAACAAAAGAGACCTTGCCCTGCGCGATCTAGCGCAGGGCAAGGGGGGGGGCATCGGAGCATGAGATGCTCCGATGTCCTCTTCAGGCAGGCTGCCTGGGTGAAATTGCAGGTATGTCCGGGTTCTTCTCTGAACCCGGACAACCCCTTTAACAATGAATGGGTCAGTAGTGGAACAAGATGCACAGGGCGATTACACAGAGCCTGCAGTGTCCCTGCAGTCTCCCTATACTCTTCTTATGCACTCCTTACAGTGTCTGAAAACTCTCCCTACGATCTCGGTACACTGTCTCTGTACTCTCCCTATCCAAGATTCTACAAGATTCTTGTTAAACTCTGCCTCTATCACTTAGCACATTTGTCCATATGCTCAGTTCACTGTAAAATGGGCGGAATTAGGCTTTTTATAGGGCTGTGTCATCACAGAGGATGGCTTTCTGCTGATTGGCTGGCTGCACGGCATTATGGGTCGTATCTCCTCCCTGGGCTTGTTACTTTCACTTTGTAATGCGCGTAGCCGCCATTTTAGGAAAAAATTTGATTTGCTTCAACAAAGCAAGAGGAAATTCGTATTTGTGAATCAAAGTTCTCCTGAGATTTGCTCAAACCTACATGTAATACTACATTTGTATGGCTGGCTACAACTTACCAAGATCATACTCATTGTGATCAGCAGATCATTGAGCCAGATCCGTTTTAGGCCTCTTTCACAAGGACGAGATTTCCGCGCGGGTGCAATGCGTGATGCGAGCGTATTGCACTCGCACTGAATCCTGACCCATTCATTTCAATGGGGCTTTTCACATGAGCAATGTTTTTCACGCATCAGTTCGCCGTTGCGTGAAAATCGCAGCATGTTCTATATTCTGCGTTTTTCACACAGCCCTGTCTCCATTGAAGTGAATGGGTCTGTGTGAATCACGCATTGCATCCGCACGCAAGTGCGGATGCAATGCGTGATTCACTGATGGTTACTAAGAGATGTTGTTTGTAAACATTCAGTTTCTTATCACGCGCGTGAAAAACGCATCAAAACGCTTCGCACCCGCGCGGAAAAAACTGAATGAACGTACGCATTCGCAGTCAAAACTGACTGCGATTGCATGCGGATTGGTGCGGATGCGTGCGGATTTTCTGGAACGCATCTGGACTGAATCCGTGACGCCCGTGTGAAAGAGGCCTTAAAAGGTCTTTATCTTTATCAAACAAGTAAGTATGATGGTACAACAGTCCCATTGATTAGAATACCAATTATCAGAATAAGAGCTTTCACATACAACATTTTTTGGAAAAAGAGTCATTAAAGTTTTTTTTATTTTTTTTAACCAAGACCAGAAGTGGATTTACTGGGATGGAAAATATAAAGGAAAGACTAAAGCCTTCCCACTGGCTTTAGCACGAACAACCTCATCAAAAGTGGTAGTGGGATTTTTCCAATAAATGTTGCGCATGAAATCATCCTTATTGTACAATCTTGTGGCTAAAGTGTTATGAACGTATTGCATTTCTACATCTTTTAACAGTTGAAAAACAGATTTCTGTTCATGCTTACTAATTAGATGTCGAAAAAGATGAAAGAGCTTAACCCCTTAAGGCCGAAGCTACTTTTACACTTAATGCCGAAGCCACATTTTTTAAATCTGCCATGTGTCACTTTATTAATTCATAACTTTGGGATTCTTTCACCGATTCGACTGATTCCAAGATTGTTTTTTCGTGACATATTGTACTCCACGACAGTGGTAAATTTGAGTCAATATAAATCACCTTTATTTATAAAAAAATCCTAAATTTACAGAAAATTTGGAAAAATGTGTAATTTTCAAACTTTGAATTTCTCTGCTATTAAGGCAGATAGTGATTCCTCACAAAATAGTTATTACTTTACATTTCCCATATGTCTACTTTATGTTGCCATCATTTTGTAGATGTAATTTTATTTTTTGGGGATGTTAGAAGGCTTAGAATTTTAGAAGCAATTCTTAAAATTTTTAAGAAATTTTCCAAAACCATTTTTTTAAGCACCAGTTCAGTTCTGAAGTCACTTTGTGGGGCTAACATAATAGAAACCACCATAAATTACCCCATTTTAGAAACTACACCCCTCAAGGTTTTCAAAACTAATTTTACAAACTTTGTTAACCCTTTATGTATTCCACAAGATTTAAAGGAAAATGGAGATGACATTTCAAAATTTCACTTTGTTTTGCAGATTTTCCATTTTAATCAATTTTTTCCTGTAACACATCAAGAGTTAATAGCAAAAAAAACCTCAAAAACTATTACCCTGATTCTGCGATTTACAGAAACACCCCACATGTGATTGTAAACTACTGTATGGGTGCATGGGCAAGCGCAGAAGGAAAGGTGCGCCAGATGGTTTTTGGAGGGCGAATTTTGCTGGACTGGTTTTTAGACACCATGTCCCATTTGAAGCCCCCCCGATGCACCCCTACAGTAGAAACAACCAAAAAGTGCCCATATTTTGGAAACTAAGGGATAAGGTGACAGTGTTATTGATACTATTTTGGGGTACATATGATTTTTGATTACACTTTTTGCTAGGCAAGGTAAACAAAAATGGCTGTTCTGGCTCAGTTTTTTTTTTTTTTTTACTGTGTTCACCTGAGGGGTTAACTAATGTGATATTTTTGTAGAGCAGGTTGTTATGGACGTGGCAATACCTAACATGTATAGTTTTTTTATTTATTTAAGTTTTACACAATAATATAATTTTTGAAACAACAAAATCGTGTTTTAGTGTCTCTATTGTCTGAGAGCTGTAGATTTTTTATTTTTTGGGCAATTGTCTCAGGTAGGGCCTCCTTTTTTGCGGGAAGAGGTGACGGTTAGATTGGTACTATTTTGAGGGGTATATGCCTTTTTGATCGCTTGGTATTACACTTTTTGTGATGTAAAGTGACAAAAAATTGCTTTTTTGACCCTGTTTTTATTTTAGTTTTATTACTGTGTTCACCTGAGGGGTTAACTAATGTGATATTTTTGTAGAGCAGGTTGTTACGGACGTGGCGATACCCAACATGTATAGTTTTTTTTATTTATTTAAGTTTTACACAATAATATCATTTTTGAAACAAAAAAATCATGTTTTAGTGTCTCCATTGTCTGAGAGCTGTAGTTTTTTTATTTTTTGGGCAATTGTCTCAGGTAGGGGCTCATTTTTTGCGGGAAGAGGTGACGGTTAGATTGGTGCTAGTTTGAGGGGCATACGCCTTTTTGATCACTTTGTATTACACTTTTTGTGATGTAAAGTGAAAAAAATGGCTTTTTTTTACCCTGTTTTTATTTTATTTTTTTTACGGTGTTCACCTGAGGGGTTGGGTCATGTGATATTTTTATAGAACGGGTTTTTACGGACGCGGCGATACCTAATATGTTAAGGAATTTTATTTTCTTCATTTTTAATCAATTAACATGTGCTTATATGGGGAAAAATGGGATTTTTTTTTTTACTTTTTTATTTTGTTTTACACTTTTTTTTTTTTTTACACTTTTTGACTCAGACCCACTTGGTTCTTGAAGATCCAGTGGGTCTGGTGTTTTACAATACACTGCAGTACACTGTATAGTGTACAGCAGTGTATTTTCATTCATAGTAAGCTTTACCATGGCAAGCCGGACGAAAGCGTCCGGTTGCCATGGTAACCATCGGAAGCATCCGGTTGCCATGGCAACCATCGGGAGCGTCCAGTTGCCATGGCAACCATCGGGAGCGTCCCCGGTTGCCATGGCAACCATCGGGACGCTGCCACAGCAGAGCAGCGTCCCGATGGGAGGGAGCTCCCTCTCTCCTCCCCACACCATCGGTGCGCTGCCAGAGCACCGCAGCGCCCGATGGGAGAGGGAGGGAGCCCCGTTAACCCTTTCCATACTGTGGTCCCTACGGACCGCGGCATGGAAGGGGTTAAACGGCCGCCAGCAGCGATGTCGGCCGTTTGAAGCAGAGTGTCAGCTGTACGCTGATACTCTGCTTCACCGCTTGGCCATCCTGACATCGAGGAGGGGGGGGGGAATGTATTAAAAATTTAACAGCCAGGGGACGGGGGGGGGGGGGGGTCTGCAAACATTTTGAGGGGATCAGATCCTTTCAACTAGCACACGCGTAGGCTGTGATTGGCTAGTCTGACCAGACTAGCCAATCACAGCGATCGCTGGCCCGGGACCGCCCCCATTGGTCCCGGGCTGGTTAGCTGAGACCCCTGGCTGTAATTAACAGCCGGGGTCTCAGCGCTGTCACCATGTCATCAGACATGGTGACAGTTTAATGCCATGACGGCTTATCCCGTCATGGGGCGGCAAGCGGCTCCTGCCCATGACGGGATAAGCCGTCATTCGGCGTTAAGTGGTTAAGGTAAAAGTTTGATTTACCTTAAACTCAGGTGTCTTTCTTTGCTTCTTTTGTTAAAGTAAACACAAGCCATATTGGTTGAACCATCTGGATAGAAAACCATGAGAATAGAAAATAATTGGGTTTGGAGAAGTTGCACATGTTTTTCTTACAGCAAAGGGCATTGCAAGCTATTTACTAGCATCTGCTATATGCGCACTATACCAAAGACTTCCATCCCAGCCATTCTGTTCTAATAACATATCTGAAATTCCTAAACAGAAAGCAGGTTTGCTCAATAAAAAAGATGATCATGACACATGAGATTGGTTTACATTAGAAATGAGCAAATGTCCTGCAATTTGTTTTGGTTCCGATTCTATCGATTCAGCTTTCAGTGCTGTAATTGTCCTGAAGTCATGAATGACAATCTGGGGTCTCCTAGGACTGTATTCAACCGCTTTCAAGGTTATTAAAGACAACGTTAGTAATGTCAAAGTGACAGTGACATATATACGGCTATGGGTAAATGAATGGTAGCCAGTGGTAACAAACAGCCTGTTTAACCCTTTTGTGACCACCCATACACCTTTTTACGGCAGCTACTAAGGGGCCTTAAAGGGGTTGTCCGAGTTATTTTTTTGTTCTTTATATGTTTCTAACTTGTCAGGTATAACAACTTTCCCATATACTTTGTGTTTCTAAAGCTGCTGGTTTCTCAGAGTTGACTGAGGGTCACATGACCTGTGATGTCAGCTTATCTCCCTGCTCTGTGATGTTTCATGTACAAGCCTCAGAGTTCAGATAACAGTCTGTACACCAGACGTCACTGGCCACGCCCCCTTTCTTTGCCGGGCTGCTATCTGCTCTCTCCCTGGATTCCTTCAGAAAAAACATTAACCCCTTCAGCCAGAACACACTGAGGGCTCAAGGCTTTACAACAAATAGTAGCTGCAGCAGTGAGAGGAGACAAATGCTGGGCAAGGAGCTATAGAGGAATTGTATTGTACAAGAACAGGTAGGGAGAATTTCCTGTGTGTATCAGCAGTGTCATTGTACAGCTGGGACTTGTAGTCCTACACAAACAACATGCTACTGATTATCCCAGCAGGCAGACATGTCACTCAGCACTTGTATTCACTGCCTTTGCAGAGAAGGGGGGAGGGGGGAGGGGCAGATATTGTTATTACTGCATGTAAACAAAGGCCAGAAGAGAACCAGGGAAATGAGGAAATATAGATTTTTTTGTCTAAAACTTGCTGAACTTAGTTATATATTGCTGCCCATCAGATTTACAGTGCTATATTTTTTTTTCCATAACTTGGACAACCCCTTTAAGCTGGGCATAAGAGTTGCATGAATCTCTCGTTCATTGGAGAGTGAGTGTTTATGTCACGCTCTGGTGTGGAGGGAATTGCCACACCAAGCGTAAGAATGAAGGGAAAAGACCAAACAAGTGAAACGGTCACCTCTTGCAGGGAACTATGAAACTAGGCCCTGACTGACTACCAGTACGAACAGGCCTTAGTCGTAGGAAAGTTCATACACAGGAACCTAATAACAAACTCACCCTATAGAACCCTGCAGCTAGTGACAGGGGAAAGAGCCACCCCGTTCCTCCAAGAGGATGGACGAACAAGAGACTCCAGAAGGCAAAACCACAACAGGGAAATGTAGGATAAACACAATAGGGAAAATAACACTTAACTTAATGCAGATATTGCAGCAACCGGAACTCAGCCGAGAACAACACCACACACAACTAAGTCAGCAGAAATTATAAACCGCAAGGAATACCGGGAGAGGAAGGGATAAATAGGGGAAAGATAATCACCACACCCGCAACAGCTGAGGGGAAGGGGTGTGGTAAACAGCAACCAAAGCAAGAGGAAAACATGTCAAATTATGTCACTTTTGAAAGCCTAGCTGAACGCCTGCAACCTGATGCAGGCATGTTCGTGACATTACCCCCCCTTTTACAGGATCAGGATGAGACCTGTGAAAGGCTTTTACCAAACGACTGGCATTCACGTCAGATGCCGGTACCCATGTCCTCTTCTCAGGTCCATAACCCTTCCAGTTAACAAGATATTGAAGAGTCCCACGGAGAACTCGAGAATCAATGATCTTGACGATCTGGAATTCCAAATTGCCATCCACCAAGACAAGCGCGGGTGGCAAGGGAAATGGCTCCAGAGGTTCAACATATCTCTTCAACAAAGATCTGTGAAACACATTATGGATTTTCAGAGCCTGAGGAAGTTCAAGACAAAATGCTACAGGATTAATAATGGCCATGATCTTACTGTATATGGGCCAATAAATCTTGGAACCAACTTCCAAGAAGGAACTTTCAACTTAATGTTCTTAGTAGACAGCCACAGAGAATTACCCACACTTAGGTCCGGACCATTCATACGTTTCCTTTCAGCAACACGTTTGTACTTGTTACCCATATTTATCAAGTTATTTTGAATTTTCCGCCATATAGATGACAATGATGACGAAAAACGTTCTTCCTCAGGAATACCAGAAGTATCAGAACCATAAAATGTGCCAAACTGCGGGTGAAAGCCATATTCACCAAAAAATTGTGACTTACCAGTGGAGTCCTGTCTGCGATTATTTATAGCAAACTCTGCCAGAGACAAAAACGAGGACCACTCCTCCTGGTTCTCAGAGACAAAACATCTCAACTAAGTCTACAGACTCTGATTGGTACGCTCAGTCTGTCCATTCGTCTGGGGGTGAAAGGCAGAGGAAAGAGACAGTTGTACCCCAAGCCAAGTACAGAATCTGGACACAAACTGAGTCCCACGATCAGAGACCACGTCAGTGGGAATGCCATGAAGTTTCACAATTTTGTCAACGAACACTTGTGCAGGAGTTTTAGCATTGGGGAGTCCGGGTAATGCAATAAAGTGTGCCATTTTACTAAAACGATCTACAACCACCAGAATAACTGTCTTACCAGACAAATCAGGCAGATCAGTGATAAAGTCCATGGATAAGTTAGTCCATGGTCTGGACGGGATTGATAATGGAAGTAGGGTTCCAGAAGGTCAAACATGTGTCACCTTAGCGCGTGCACAGACACTACAGGCCAACACATAGTCCTCAACACACTTACGCAGCCCCGGCCACCAGAATCTACGAGATATGAGGTCGACAGTGGATTTACTCCCAGGGAGTCCCGCAAGCACCAAAGAATGATGTTCCTCAAACACCTTATGACGCCAATCAGAAGGAACAAACAACTTCCCGGGGGGGCAAGACTCCGGTGCATCTCCCTGGGCCTCAAACACCTTAGCCTCAATATCAAGGTAAAGAGCAGATATCACCACTCCTTCAGACAGTATAGAACTCGAATCCTCAAAATCACCACCTCCGGGAAAACTACGTGACAAGCCATCCGCCTTCACATTCTTAACCCCAGGACGATATGCGACAATTAAATTGAATTTGCTGAAGAACAACGACCATCTGGCCTGCCTCGGATTAAGTCGTTTAGCTGACTCCAGGTAAGCCAGATTTCTGTGATCAGTGAATACAGTGATTGGGTGAATCGCCCCTTCCAACCAATGACGCCATTCCTCAAAAGCTAACTTAATGGCCAGTAACTCTCTGTTACCCACATCATAATTTGTCTCCGCCGCAGAGAGTTTTTTTCGAAAAATAAGCACATGGGTGCCATTTAGCAGGTGACGGGCCCTGTGATAAAACTGCTCCTACCCCCACCACGGATGCGTCAACCTCCACAATGAAAGGTTGTGACACATCTGGCTGCACCAATATAGGGGCAGAAGAAAAGCACTCCTTCACAGCGGAGAAGGCTTGCAACGCTGCATCAGACCACACTGAGACATCCGTCCCTTTCTTAGTCATGTCAGTTAAGGGTTTAACTATTGTCGAATAGTTCTTAATACATTTTCGGTAGTAGTTGGTGAACCCCAAAAATCATATAAGAGCCTTCAGATTTTCAGATCGGTCCGAGTCAGAACAGCACGGACTTTCTCTGGATCCATATGAAAACCTGAAGATGAAAGCAAGTATCCTAAGAATTGCACCTCATGTACAGCAAAAACACATTTCTCAAATTTTGCATACAACTTCTTATCTCTTAAGATTTGCAACACCTGTCTCACGTGATCCTGGTGTGTCACCATATCTGGAGAATAGATTAGTATGTCATCCAAATACACGACTACAAACCTTCCCACCAGGTGATGAAAAATGTCATTAACAAAATGCTTGAAGACAAAAGGAGCATTGGTCAACCCAAAAGGCATGATCAGGTTCTCAAAGTGGCCCTCAGGAGTGTTAAAGGCCGTCTTCCATTCATCCCCTTCCTTGATCCTGACCAGATTATATGCCCCCCTTAAGTCCAACTTGGAGAACACCTTGGCACCCACAATCTGGTTAAACAAGTCAGGAATCAAAGGAAGGGGGTACGGATCACGAACAGTAATCCAATTGAGTTTACAGAAATCCAGACATGGCCTAAGGGTTCCGTCCTTTTTCTTAACAAAGAAAAACCCAGCTGCCACAGGAGATTTGGAAGGTCTTATGTGTCCTTATGAGAGCCAAACTCTCAGCAATATATTCCTTCTTGGCCGTTCTCTCAGGTCCAGAAAAGTTATACAGCCTAGATTTGGGCAATTTTGCTCCAGGGATAAGATTGATAGGACAATCATATTCCCAATGAGGGGGAAAATCCCGACATCTACTTTCAGAAAATACATCAGAGAAATCCGATATAAAAGAGGGAAGTGTCTTAGTAGCTAAAGCAGAAAAAGATTGTCAACACAATAATCACCCCAATCCAGAATCTGTCTAGTATGCCAGTCAATGGTCGGATTATGTTTGCTTAACCACGGTAAACCCAGAACCATACCAACCATAGGAGCAAAAAGACCTTCCAACACAAAACGTGAAATAAGCTCCTGATGAAATTCACCCACTCTTAGTTTGATATCATGCACCATCTGAGACAAACATTACTGAGATAGAGGTGCAGAATCAATGGCAAACACAGAAATCTTCTTTTCCAATGTACTCAGAGACAATCCATGCATACGGACAAACTGAGCATCAATCAGGTTCACCCCTGCCCTGCTGTCAATAAAACCCCCAAAATTCTCACAACCTTTGACTCTAGCGCCACCTCGGCAGTCAGGAGAAAATGGGTACTACAGGATGAAGACAAATGCACATTTTCAGTTTCTCTACCCACCTCACCAAGAGTAAGATGAGAATTCAATACCCCTTTTCTTTTCTCTCTTTTAGAGATTGAATGCATGGACATACATTGATAAAATCATAACGAAGAGGAGAGAAGGATGAAGCGGCACTCACCATAAAATCCTTATTCTTTATTGTCGTGGCAGATTCACACTAATAAAACAGTGCTGGGCGACGGACTGTACCACACATGTTGGCGGCGTCAGCCTGACCACAGAAAAAACACACACCCTTTTTTTTACCAAAATGCTTAAGAGTGGAAACAGGAGTAGCTCCCCCTAACTACATAGGTAGGTCCCGTGAAATCAACCGAGTGCTCACCCTGACAAAGGTCACGTATCTGGGTCTTGGCCAGGGAAATATCGTCCAGGTCATCATAGATAATCCCTAAAGCCTTGAAAAATTCATCTACCGACCGGAGAGACTGCGATCCGGTCAGCAGAGAAAAGGCCATGACTGCGCAACCCCTTTAAGCAGCGAGATTACCACACCAACATTCTGCTCCTCATTACCAGAAGAATGTGGACGCAGTCTGAAATACAATTTGCACCCTCCCTGAATAGAATAAAATTATCACGTCCCCCAGAACATCTATCTGGGAGGGTGACCTTAGGCTCCAAACAGGCCTGACACCCAGCACCCCCAGAACCACCAGCCTGTGGTCTCTGAATCTGGTTGCGGATGTCAGCCACCTCCAAGCAGAGTCCCTGCAGCCGTTCAGCAAGCGCAGCAATAGCATCCATGTCAGCACAAAAATGCTTTAATTTTTGTTCGGTGGTTTATACTTTCACGCTCTGGTGTGGAGGGAATTGCCACACCAAGCGTAAGAGGGAAGGGAAAAGATCAAACAAGGGAAATGGTCACCTCCTTTAGGAAACCCTGACACTAGGTCCTGACTGACTAATAGTATGAACAGGCCTTAGTGGTAGGAGAGTTCATACACAGGAACCTAATAACAAACTCACCCTATAGAACCCTGCAGCTAGTGACAGGGGAAAGAGTCAACCCGTTCCTCCAAGAGGACGGACGAACAGGAGACTCCAGAAGGCAAAACCACAACAGGGAAAAGTAGGATAAACGCAATAGGGAAAATGACACTTATCTTAATGCAGATATTGCGGCAACCTGATCTCAGCTGAGAACAACACCACACACAACTAAGTCAGCAGAAAGTATAAACTGCAAGGAATACTGGGAGAGGAAGGGATAAATAGGGGAAAGATAATTACCACACCCGCAACAGCTGAGGGGAAGGGGTGTGGTAAACAGCAACCAAAGCAAGAGGAAAACATGTCAAATTATGTACTTTTGAAAGCCTATCCGAACGCCTGCAACCTGATGCAGGCACTTCATGACAGTTCAGCTCTCACTTGAGAGCTGCAATCCTGCTCTAACAGGAACGATGATCTGGGCTGTTTAGCCTCTTACATGCATCTGGTAATGGCAACTGCTGCATGTAAGCAGTTACAGAGGGAGCAGACTTCTGTATCTCATCAGCACCCCGCAAATGAGATTGCAGATGCCTGTGCCTGTGCAGGCCAGGGCCTAGTGTAGGCCTCAGGCCTGCCTTCAACGGCTCCCTCTCTGGTGCAGTCTGCTGGTCAATGTCAGTATAGAACTGACATTAACATGCTGTCACGAACGTACTTGTGTCAGGTTGCAGGCATTCGGCTAGGCTTTCAAAAGTGACATAATTTGACATGTTTTCCTCTTGGTTTGGTTGCTGTTTACCACACTCCTTCCCCTCAGCTGTTGCGGGTGTGGTAATTATCTTTCCCCTATTTATCCCTTCCTCTCCCAGTATTCCTTGCGGTTTATACTTTCTGCTGACATTGTTGTGTGTGGTGTTGTTCTCAGTTGAGATCCGGTTGCTGCAATATCTGCATTAAGATAAGTGTAATTTTCCCTTGTTTGGTCTTTTCCCTTCCCTCTTACGCTTGGTGTGGCTATACCCTCCACACCAGAGCATGACACATGCTTTGCACTATACAAATAGATTTATTATAGTCCCATTGTGGGACTATTAAATGGTTAAAAAAGTTTTTAAAACATTAAATTAAAAAAATTCAAATTAAAAAAATGCTTTTTTGCCATTGGAAAAAAATTTGAAAAATAAAATCTCCTCCACATATTTGGTATGGAAGTGTCATTATGGAACCACTGATTAGTACAGCAGGATTAGGAAGCAATGACTATATCTGGTTATACTCACTGCTTCGTGGTCTTCTTCAGGAAACTCTGCATGCTGTGTACAGTGTGAGGTTGTAGGTGTGCTCTGTGACCTCATAATGTGCAACATTGGGTAGTGGCACAGCAGGAAGTTTGCTGGATCTCAGGAGCGGTGGCTGGAACAGGGGAGGTTAGTTGATTTTTTTAAATCTGATTTGAGGTCTGATTGGTGGTCTGAGCTGCAGTGTAATCAGCATTGGGGGTTTGACTAGAGGTTTGAGATATGGTCTAATCAGTATTGGGGTCTGATCTGAGGTTTAAGGGTCTAATTAACATTAAAGGTGTGATCTGAGGTCTCATTTAGGGTCTGATCTAAGGTCTGTTTGGGAGTCTGATTAAGATTGGGGTCTGAGCTGAGGTCTGATTAACATTGCCAGTCTGAGTTGAGGTCTGCTTAATATTTGGGGTCTGATCCAAGGATTGATTAACATTGGGGATCTGATTGGGAGTCTGATCTGAGGTCTAATTAACATTGAGAGTCTGTTCTGATAAAAAATATTTTTCTTATTTACCTCATCTAAAACTGTCTTTTGGGCAGGTGGGTCTTATAGGGGAAAAACATGGTATTTGGTATTGCTGTCATTTTACTTAACCAGGGAATAAAGTTATCATGTTATTTATGCCAAAAAATAAACACCTCAAAATGTATGACGTAAAAACTCAGTGGCAGTATTGCTGTTTTTTTTGCACATCTCCCAGAACGAGTTAATAAAAGTTAATTAGTAAGTTATGCATACCCCAATATAGCACCATTGAAATTATAACTTGCCCCACAAAAAACAAGCCTTCATAAGGCTACATAGATGGTAAAATAAAAACGTTATAGCTTTTAGAAGGCAACAATGGAAAATGTATCCCTTTATACAGTCAGTAACTGTGACACAGCACAATATATCAGGCACACTAGTCTGTGATTTTCTGTTAACAAACACTTTTTGTTTTTTAAAGGTCAGTTGGAAAAACTATACTAAAATATAGTGCTGGTAACTGGCACACACCAATAAGTCAGGTGGAATAATATTTGTGCCAGCATTACTTGTGTAAAAGGCATGTTGCAATTGTGAAATATGTGAGACAAATATAGTCCAAAACACAGGCAGATGCTGGCTGGGATCTATATAGTGCTTATGACACATTCACTGACATCACACAGCTACAGTATAGTCATGATTGACTGAGGTATTGCAAGGCATTATGGGCAAGCCTGCCATGATGGGGTCATGTGATGCTCCATTATCTTCCCATCTTCCCTGCATTCTTGAATATGTAAAATGGTAGACAGCATTTTAAAAAATTATTGCAGGGCGAATCAAAATTTATTTACTCATTTCTAGGTTACATGTCTTGCATGTCATTGCTCTTGAGTTTATTAAACTTCCAAAGATTGTTTGAAATTTCCAGTTCAACACTAGCCATTTACTATCCAAAAAAGGTTCTAATATTTAAACAATATAGGTTAATAACCCAGTCTTGACCCTTAAAGATTTGTAGGGAAGTACAAAATCCTTTTCTTTTCAATTTGGAAATTGGAACTAGAGCTGCTTCATATAAAAGTAAATTCCAAATTTGTATAGCTTTATTGAGTTATATAGTATACAGGTCAAAGTAGCTATATACAGTGCAGCAGTCAGCAGGTCAGCAGTGAGAAACTACTAGGTGAAGCTTCATTATAGCATGTTCATAATTTGAATTTTTATGACCTTTAAGAAAAACATTTATTTGTTCCAAAATTGCCAAAGAGCCAGCAAAATGCCATATGAAACAGCTCAGGTGAGCATAACTTAAAGGTCCCTGTTGCAGATGTTTTTGGGCTCCCTGGGAAGGGAAATTCAAATTGAATTCCAAGGAAGTGGCCAGCTTGAACTGTTGCCTAAGTGTAACTGGAAATCAGTCTTTGTGACATGTAACTCCATTATCACCTCCAAGTTCTGAGAATGGGCATAGAGGAAAAGTGCAGTTTACAGCTAATCCTTAGTCCTGTATTCCGCGGCACTGGAATCAGCAGGAACTCTGTAGTCGTATAGAGACCACAGTCCATAATAACAAAGTGGCCGCTGGATAGTTAGCTGGTTTTATCTATTTTATTTCAACTGTTGACAAGCCTTCCTTATTTATGAGATTTTCACTGTCAAGAGTAAAATGCCTGAGTATGAGAAACCTAGAGATGCACATCTTAGATGAAATCCCAATAGTTCCTCCTTCCGTTAAATTTTCACTAGACATTCAGTAAACCCCCTGCCCATGATGGAAGTGCTTATGGTTCTGTACTACCACACCATTAGCACTGCCGTACTATGCAATGCAGTAATGCAGCTTCATAGAATATCTCTAATACTGCACCTCATGGAACGTAGCACAATTTTAGCTCTATCTTTAGGAAAGTGGATTCATACGAAGGCACAGAATGGGCCTAAAAAACATGTACAGAGCTGTTATACTGCCTTGTGCATGATGTCTACTAACCACTGGCATCAATTAGCCAACAATATCTAAATAAATATTTTCTAAATGTATGTCCCTCTGTTTTACGTTCCATATACGCCTATTAAGTGGTAACATTAACTTATGCAATTGAACTAACAAATGTGTCATGCATTGGCATAATGATAGACATCTTGTGTTACCTGTGCATTTTAGTATTTTTAGAATATTCTGGATACTTTTCATTCTATGGCTGTTTTCTCTATTGATCTATAATGGCATAAAAAGCATATATTGTGTAGCATAAATATTTAATGGCCTATCTTGGCGTGAATAAAAATACACCCAGTCTCTTACACATTACGTAATTGTCAGTTTAAATTATGCTGAAAAATGGAGCTGCCCTTCTACTGGCAATAAGCAATTACGAAACAGATATGACAGCCTGCCCTTTCAGGCACAGTTTAGCATACCTGGACTCCACTGATGCCTAGAAATACTATGCTAATTTACCATATTACAAACTGATGTACCATTTAGCTGCTAGACCATCTCATATACTTATCAGATCCTCATATGTTTTATATGGTCAAATCAACATAGATATCAGAAGATACATGCCTCATCTCCCCATTCTGCTTAACAACAGGTAAGTTTCTTGCTGTAGGTAAGGATAGACATATAAATGAGGTAAGAGAAACAAAGAGAAAATAATCATGCGGCTACAGGAAAAGGATATTTATCAGGCACACATTGTACTTGGTAGGCTTTATTGAAAGCAGCATGTAAATAGATGAAGCTGAGTTCAGGACCACACTGTGATATCAGGGAAGGATTCTGAGTTGCTCACAGCAAAATAGAGCTACATTAAATGACAATATCAATCTACCATGTCATAAAGAAGGTTCTATTTGTGCTGCTGCACCAAATGAAATCTGCTGCATGCAAAAGAAAACACACACATGAAGGTATAAATATTAAAAGACGGACATAGAAATATTCCAGCATGCTTGTCTGGGAAATATTTGTGCATTTCTTTTGTGACATTTAGGTGATATATAAAATGATTGGTTTTAGAATAGTGGTAATAATGTAATTTATCTGTCTGTCTGTTCTTTATGCATGACCAAACTACTGGACTGATCTGTACCAAATTTGGCACACAGGTACATCAGGTGTCCGGGAAGGTTTTAGACCAGGTCTTATTTCTCTAGCACGTACCGTTCCTGAGCTATTCCCAAACAATGACCTCCATTAGCCAATATTAGCCTGGAAGTCTTTCTCTTCATATCCCAACTGCCATACACACGGTCACATGTCCCTTTTCAGCCAATAGAAGCTTGCAGGCACTCGACATACACACAGTTTTACTGCAGGTTTCCATAACAACCCAGCCATTTTTCTTCACTGCTGTAGGTCAGCTTTAAAGGGGAAGGCAGAGGAAGCTCGGTGAGAACAAGAAAGACTTGGGAAATAGGTTTTTGCTCTGTGTAGAAACCAGGCTGGTAATGAAACAAAACCCGAAACACAATTTGGTGCATTCCTCCCACAGGCCTTGGCACAGCCTGCTTCTTACACACAGTCACATGCAAACAGTTTACTCTAGGTTTCCATAACAACCCAGCCATTTTTCTTCGTTGCTGTGGGTCAGCTTTAGCCTAGGGTTACACAACGACATGTGTCACGCAACAATAAGTCGCACGACACATAGGGCACAACTACACTGCTGCATGTGTCACGATACATTGATGTCGCACCAATGTTGCGCGACAATTTTTATAATGATAGTCTATAGTGTTGCACTGCGACATGCGTCATGCTGCGACTGTGACTGGACAGTCGCAGAAAAATCCATCACGGTACGACACCATAGCCCACCTGCTAAAGGGGCAAGGAACTGTGGAGGTCACAGATAAGGGGACAGTCCCTTATGGAGGTCAGTGTTAAGGGGTGGGGTGCTGTAGAGGTAACTGTTAAGGAGGTGGGCCCCTGAGGAGGTCACTGTCAAGGGAGTGGGGTGCTGTGAAACTCACTGTTAAAGGGGCGAGCTGCTGTGAAGGTCAAAGTTAAGGGGATGGGCTGCTGTGGAGGTCCCATTTTAAGGGGGCATGGCACTGTGGGTGGGTCAGTGTTAAGGGATGGGGGGCTGTGGAGTTCACTGTTAAGGGGGCGGGGTGCTGTACAGGTCACTGTTATTGGGGATACTGTCAATATCTTTTAACAACACACACAAACCTTAAACAAAATAGATTAAATATACCCATGCAAAGCCGGGTCCTTCTGCTAGTAGTAATATATTTTCTGGTTTATGTTCACTATTTATTTGTTCAATCCATCGTTATAGAACTTGGTTTACAAATGGTTTACAATAAGAAAGCAGCTTGGTATCATCATTACTAAGGATAATTCCATTACTTCAGATATTCATTCTGTCTACTGCCCACTTGAACTTACTATTTCTATTTCTTCACAACCTCCAACTACCTATTTCCAAAGACCTAGGATACTCATATTTAAATAGTTATGGAACAGTAAATACCCTCACTTTAGCTATGCACTTCTTACACAGCTTAAACTTAGAGGTGGTATGCCCTTGCCCGACTGGCAATTATATTCTGATTTGGTCCATTTAGTCAGACTAATACAATGGGCTATAGCAGACAACACTAAGTTTTGGATCTCTCTAGAAGAACACTCATAACCAGCAACATTATGTAAAGCTGCATCGATCTCTCTCTCTTTGTCCTAAACGAGTTTAGTAACACTACCTTCAAAATTTGGGATCGCTTAGAGGATTCACTTAGCCCGTTACTATGCCCCTGATGTCAGTTTCTGACATCCCTGAGCTACTGTATACCTCCCAACTAATTTCTTCCCTTTCTGATTAGATGAATGCAGGAGACACCCTAGACCCTCCATTCTTACATTCTCTGCATTTTTTACATAAAGCTCACATTTTCTTTCTGTTATTTCCCTATTTATCAGTAGCTAAAAATGACAGGGCTGTTACTCAATTTGAAAAATTAAAGGATTTCTGTCATCAAATTTTACCATATTAAACCAGATAACATTTGCAATGTGCAAATGTCACCTGAGGTCTAATATGGTACAAATATACCTCTATGTGTCCCTGTTTTTATAAAAATTCATCTTTACTAATATGCAAATTAGCCTTACTAGGTGCAGTGGGCGGTAACCCTGCACCTAGTGGCGCCGTTTCCCCACCTCTATTCACGCCTCCTCGGTTGTGATTGACAGGGCCAGGCAGCTTGCTCTTTCTGCTGCCGGCCCTCTCCGTGCTCTAGATTCCGGGCCTGCGCCGTGCGCGCTTATTTCGGCACAGGCACAGTGAGGGCCGGTGGCTGTCGGGCTCCTGGCTTCCTCACTGCACCTGCGCCACTTTCTTTTCCGAGTGTAGTGTGACGTCATCAGCGCAGGCGCAGTGAGGAAGCCGGAAGCCCGACAGCCAGCGGCACTCACTGCGCCTGCGCCGAAATGCGCATGGCACAGGCCCGGGATTTAGAGCATGGACAGGGCCGGTAGCAGAAAGAGCAAGTTGCCTGGCCCTGTCAATCACAACCGAGGAGGCGTGAATAGAGGTGGGGAAACGGTGCCACTAGGTTCAGGGTTACCGCCCCCTGCACCTAGTAAGGCTAATTTGCATATTAGTAAAGATGAATTTTTATAAAAACGGGGACACATAGAGGTATATTTGTACCATATTAGACCTCAGGTGACATTTGCACATTGCAAATGTTATCTGGTTTAATATGGTAAAATTTGATGACAGAAATCCTTTAATTTTTCAAACCTCTTGTTGTGTGTCACTGGAACAGACCCACTGCCCCTTCGATTCCTCAATAGTTGACTTAAATGGAACATACTTTTCACATGGAAGAACTCTCAGCCTGGGAAACTAGATCCCAAAATCCCTTCCTTAAACTCTGGTCTAATTGGATAGCTTACCACTCATCTTCTGGAATTTGTCTCTTGAAGTTGGTCCTTCTCCTTCTTCACCATCCCAACACTTTAGTCCTCCTCCTCCTCTACTTCCCTATACACCTCCTTACCTCTCTACGAATGGAAATGCCTTTTGTATTTCAGGTTCTATAACTGACAATTTACTGAACCCATCTGTTAAAGGTGACATGTTAAATTTCTGAATGTCTATACAGGCTGTAGTTAACTTATTACCAGTGTAATACTGTACTGTAAGATTGAACATGGTTCCCTTTTCTGTATAGTTTATAAAATTCTATAAAAAGATAATTGAAAAGAAAAAGACATGGCTCCCCCGGATGATGATAACTAATTTCCAGGGTTTAGAAAAGCCAACTTTTTTTTAAAGTGCATTATTTTAGTGACTTGACCCCTTTCAAAAGAGTTTCCAAGATCTAAAATATCAGTAAACCCTTGTGATCTCAGATGGTCACATGTCCACAATGATGTCATATGATCATGACCATGTCTGCCAATCTGGAAAAGTAATGGTACAAAGCAGCCATTCAAATGAACGGCCAACCATATAAGACACCCCTTTAATATTTACTAGTTATTAGACTTGATCCTTTATAAGGAATCTAACATATCTGTAGGCATTCCAATTCCTCATTACTCTAAGTTGATCTAGAGAAGCATCTACTCAGTGTTTTTTATTTTCTTTCCATGTTTTTGTAACATTTTCTCCCACTCTCCAAAGGTGGACATGTACATTGAAGTAATGTTGACTAATCTTTGTGATATCAACCAGCTATTTCATGTTGTATCAGGGTATTTTGACCTTTCTTGATGGCAGGTCACAAGAGTATAAAAGGATGGAGCTTTTGGGTTTAGCATGTTCAGTCTTTCTGTTCTCAAGAAATCAGCCAGCAGCCATAAGCAATCAGTCCCCTTCACCCCCATTCAGAACAACATAGCTGAGCCAAGCGTACATCTGTATAAGAGGGACTGGAGTAATTACTGTCAGTTGAACAATTCTAATAATTAACTTTCTATTAATATATAAAGCTGAGTGTGTGTGTGTGTGTGTGTGTGTGTGTGTGTGTGTGTGTGTGTATGTCTGCTAAAGGAATCCGCACCGCTGCAGCTACAATCACTAAATTTGGCACACATGTATATTAGGTGTCCGGGAAGGTTTTAGAACAGTTTTCAACTCTCCAGGATGTACCGTTCCTGAGATATTCCCAAAAAATGCATTAGCCAATAGTAGCCTGGTCACATGACCCTTATCAGCCAATAGAAGCTCCCAGGCAGTTAGTCTCCACACACACACCAGGTTTCTATGGCCATGCCCCTTCCAATCTGCATCTGACCGGGATTGAAAAAATGAAGGTAAAAATCAACTGTCAGCTGCAGGGGTGGGAGGGAGTGTGACTTTCTCCCTGCAGCTCATGCTCAGACAGCACAGTGCTGCTTTCTGAGAGTGAGCTGTTCAAAAGGACATCCATGTGTCCATCCAGGCCCTGCGCATGACAGAGGACAGGGAGTCTGAAAGCCAGAATGTCCAGCCTTACCCCAACATGAAGCTGTGCCACAGGTCCCCATAAAGCCACACCCCTAAACAAGAGGCCACACCCCCTGTGTCCATCCAGGCCCTGTGCATGACAGAGGACAGGTAGTCTGAAAGCCAGAATGTCCAGCCTTCCCCTAACGTGAATCCGTGCCACCGGTCCCTATGAAGCCACATCCCTAAACAAGAGGCCACGCCCCCTGGGCCCATCCAGGCCCTGCGCATGACAGAGGACAGGGAGTCTGAAAGCCAGAATATCCAGCCTTCCCCCAATGTGAAGCCGTGCCACCGGTCCCCATGAAGCCACACCCCTAAACAAGAGGCCACGCCCCCTGTGTCCATCCAGGCCCTGCGCATGACAGAGGACAGGTAGTCTGAAAGCCACAATGTCCAGCCTTCCCCTAACGTGAATCCGTGCCACCGGTCCCCATAAAGCCACACCCCTAAACAAGAGACCACGCCCCCTGTGTCCATCCAGGCCCTGCGCATGACAGAGGACAGGGAGTCTGAAAGCCAGATAGTCCAGCCTAAAGCAAGACTTCTGGCCACCCTAGAGGCAGGCTGATGTTAGTTAGGGTGGCCAGATGTCCGGCTTTAGGCTGGACAGTCCAGTTTTCTGGCTACCTGTTCTCCGTCTAACGCAGTGCGTGGACAGACACAGGGATGTCCACCCTTTCAGTAGCTCACACTCAGACAGCTTCTCCTCCGTGTCTTCATGGAGCCAGGGGGCATGGCCTCATGTTTAGTGGTGTGTCTTTATGGGAACTGGGAGCGCTGTTTCATGTTTGGGGGAATGGCCGGTGAGGTCTGGCTTTCTGGGGTGAAGACAGTGACCACTCTAGCTGCTGTGGAGGTCACAGTTAAAGGGGCGGGCTGCTGTAGAGGTCACTGTTAAAGGGGCAGGCTGATGTAGAGGTCACTGTTAAAGGGGCAGGCAGCTGTAGAGGTCACTGTTAAAGGGGTGGGCAGCTGTAGAGATCACTGTTAAAGGGGCAGGCTGCTGTAGAGGTCACTGTTAAAGGGGTCGGCTGCTGCAGAGGTCACTGTTAAAGGGGTGGGCTGCTGCAGAGGTCACTGTTAAAGGGACGGGCAGCTGTAGAGGTCACTGTTAAAGGGGAGGGCAGCTGTAGAGGTCACTGTTAAAGGGGCGGGCAGCTGTAGAGGTCACTGTTAAAGGGGTGGGCAGCTATAGAGGTCACTGTTAAAGGGGCGGACAGCTGTAGAGGTCACTGTTAAAGGGGTGGGCTGCTGTAGAGATCACTGTTAAAGGGGCGGGCTGCAGTAGAGGTCACTGTTAAAGGGGCGGGCTGCTGTAGAGGTCACTGTTAAAGGGGCGGGCAGCTGTAGAGGTCACTGTTAAAGGGGCGAACCGCTGTAGAGGTCACTGTTAAAGGGGTGGCCTGATGTAAAGGTCACTGTTAAAGGGACGGGCTGCAGTAGAGGTCACTGTTAAAGGGTGGGCTGCTGTAGAGGTCACTCTTAAAGGGGAGGGCCGCTGTAGAGGTCACTGTTAAAGGGGCAGGCTTCTGTAGAGGTCACTGTTAAAGGGGTGGGCTGCTGTAGAGGTCACTGTTAAAGGGGCGGGCTGCTGTAGAGGTCACTGTTAAAGGGGCGGGCTACTGTAGAGGTCACTGTTAAATGGGAGGGCAGCTGTAGAGGTCACTGTTAAAGGGAGGTCTAAAGGGGCGGGCTGCTGTAGAGGTCACTATTAAAGGGGCGGGCAGCTGTAGAGGTCACTGTTAAAGGGGCGGGCAGCTGTAGAGGTCACTGTTAAAGGGGTGGCCTGCTGTAAAGGTCACTGTTAAAGGGACTGTAGAGGTCACTGTTAAAGGGGCGGGCTGCTGTAGAGATCACTGTTAAAGGGGCGGGCTGATGTAGAGGTCACTGTTAAAGGGGCAGGCAGCTGTAGAGCTGTAGAGGTCACTGTTAAAGGGATGTCTAAAGGGGCGGGCTGCTGTAGAGGTCACTGTTAAAGGGGTGGGCTGCTGTAGAGGTCACTGTTAAAGGGGCGGGCTGATGTAGAGGTCACTGTTAAAGGGGCGGGCTGCTGTAGAGGTCACTGTTAAAGGGGCGGGCAGCTGTAGAGGTCACTTAAAGGGACGGGCTGCTGTAGAGGTCACTGTTAAAGAGATGGGCTTCTGTAGAAGTCACTGTTAAAGGGGTGGGCAGCTGTAGAGGTCACTGTTAAAGGGGCAGGAAGCTGTAGAGGTCACTGTTAAAGTGGCGGCCTGCTGTAAAGGCCACTGTTAAAGGAGCGGGCTGCTGTAGAGGTCACTGTTAAAGAGACGGGCTGCTGTAGAAGTCACTGTTAAAGGGGTGGGCTGCTGTAGAGGTCACTCTTAAAGGGGAGGGCCGCTGTAGAGGTCACTGTTAAAGGGGCGGGCAACTGTAGAGGTCACTGTTAAAGGGGCCTGCCGCTGTACAGGTCACTGTTAAAGGGGCGGGATTCTGTAGAGGTCACTGTTAAAGTGGCGGGCCGCTGTAGAGGTCACTGTTAAAGGGGCAGGCCGCTGTAGAGTTCACTCTCGATATCTTTTAACGACACACACACACACAAACAGTAAATGAAATAAATTAAATGTACCCGGGCGAAGCCGGGTCCTTCAGCTAGTATATATATATATATATATATATATATATATATATATATATATATAAATATATATATATACTTTAAATTTAGAAGCTTAGCTAATGATATCTCCTGTCTGTTATTAGAGTATCTCCTGTCTGTTATTAGAGTCTTTAAAGACTTTCTGGTTTGTATCTAAAGTTTTGTACCTTAGATGACATCATCCAATGTTATGTCTGTGAAGGGAGATGTGTTCCTAAATGAAGCAGACTTCCTCTCCCATAATTGCATTATAAAGGACTACTGGCAGACTGCAGATGATGTAGAGCAGCATGGTGTACTAATACTGAGCTACTCAATGTATGTCAAAAACTGTGTTTAGTCTGTCTCTCTCTGATTCACCAGTTTTCCATTAGAAGTCACAGTCTAATACCAGACAGAGTCACTAAACATGGTATACCTTCGAGTATCTGACAATGGATCCTAGATGTCATTGAGCTCTTCTATAATCTAACACCTCTCAATACATAATAAAATTGTTATATATACAATTTATTTCTTATATTTTTGTGCCCTAAGTTACCACCTATATTATAGTTCAGGGCTGTATTCACAATTCTGCCAGACTTGTACATTCCTTGTGACTTACACAGTGCTTTCCCTGGTTACTTGGATACTGAGACTTGTATGTGTCTTTACATACCACATTGTATATCTGATGTAAGTAAAAATAACATTTCCACTAAAGAAGATCAGCTAAGCTGTTAGGGGTGAGCCTGACAGTTCTCAATGAAAACCAACAGTACTGTACAGTATATGCAGGCTGTAACTTATGATTAGTGTTGAGTGAATCGAAGCATCCAAAGCAGAATTTGGTCTGAAGTTTAGTAAAAATTTGACTCTACATGAATCCGATTTTCCTTCTGCTTTGTGATAACAAATCAATTTTTCTTAAAATGGTGGCTGCACATGTTACAAAGAGAAAGCAATAACCCTGGGAATGCAATATGACCAATAATGATAGCCATCCCCTGTGATGTTACAGCCCTATAAAACCCTGATCCTAAATGGTCTCCGCCATTGTCCTGCAAGCTGAGGATAGGGAGAGACGTGGCAAGCACTTATGCACTAGGGACAGTGTTGCTGCAATAATCCAGCAGCCATATTTTATCCATCCACCATATTCAGCCATCTGGTCTTAACCCTAATAATTTTAAAAAGCAAAATACCACTAGGTTCATAGTAGGGAGGAATCCTGGACCTTAAGGAGGGATCCATATAGGATTATGATCATCCCTATTGTGGATCCCTCAATTTTATTGCTTTGAGGAAGGTTTTCCCACCTCAATGCTGTGTAACATCTCTGGTAACATCAGACAGGAGGACAGCCAAATCCAAATCAAATTTTTCAAAACTTCACTCATCTCTACTTATGATCACTACAAAATAATTAAGTTGCCATGGACATTAAGGTTTAGCTTTGTGAAAAATGTGCCACTAGGGGAAAATGGCATTAAAACAAATTTGTTAGTATACTTTAATAAGGCCATGGAGGCCAAAAGATTGAACTTTTCTTTTTTTAATGTACTCTTTTTTATGTTTTTTATATCATGTAAAATAAAGGCAGATGGAGCCACAACAAGGGGATCATCCAAAAATAGAAGAAATATATAGGTAGATTAGATAGATAGATAGATAGATAGATAGATCCCACCCAACCAAAATCTCCAGCCCATCTTCCCACCCCACCTAGGATGTACAACCCATCACCTTGTTTCAATACAAGTTTATATATTTCCATTCAAAGTCTAACTCTACATAGCTCTCTTCACTCGGTTCAAGATTTGTGTCCATTTAGCTTTATTACACTTTTATTACTTTTTTCCACTGTTTCCTAACTTTCAACAAAGGTGTTAAATTTGTAGAAACCCACTCAGCCAGTATTATTTTCTTGACAGCCAGAATCAGCAGATTCATATACTTCAGTGAGGCAGAGTCCAAAAAAACCCTGCATTTAACCTGCTTTTGATTTATGTTTTTGGATGACAAGCGGTCGACTATGCTATTGTGCCTTGCAAAAATGGTGTAGACAAATGGATATCAGGTCAAATGGAGTCCAAAGTATAAACTTTTAGAGGTGGCTTGCCTAATTAAAGTTAATGGATCAGTGGAAAGATAGATTTGATTGCCATTTGGCATATTCAAATGTGTCCTCCTAGTCTAAAGCTCAGTGGAGTGCTTTTTAACAGATGTAAGGAAATATGGGAATGATGCCTTTCTCTCCACTAGTGTAGCATGCGCCAGATTCATCAACTGAGCACACACCATTAATGAATCTGTCATACATGTAAAACAACAAAATTTTGACCTGATGTTGCTTTTGACACATTTAAAATAGAAAAGTGTTGCTCAGTACACCTGCCCATATTTTCTAAAACATTTACAAAGTAGCCTGAACAATGTATTTTTCATAATTTAATGTAAATGTAACTATATATATATATATATATATATATATATATACATATAGTGCAGAGATAGCAGTCGCTATCGGGCCCAGGAGCCTGAGGGAACCCATAGACCCTTATGCCAAATAAGAAGACACTAGAATTATAGAAAGTGCATGCTGGTCAAGTTACACCTCTGGCTGGGGGGAAGGGGTTAAGTCGAGAATTTGGTATGGGAGGTGCCGTTTCAGCACGATGGCAAGTGCTTCACTGCCCCTGGCCACAAAGCATGGAGGGAAGGGGGGCCCAAGCTGAACTCTTGCATCAGGGCCCATGAGTCTTTATATATTCTCTAAAATGCTGTGTAATAGTGGAAATTGCCTTTAAAATGTATTCCAGATAAATTTTGTATTACAAAAATATACTTAAAGGAGTTTTCCAGGAGTAAAATTTTGATGGCCTATCTGAAGGATAGATCATCAATATCTCATTGGTGGGAGTCTGACTCCAGGCATTTCCACCAAACAAATGTTTAAAGAGGCTGGTGAGTGCTGTGGCCTCTTCCTAGGCCAGTGATGTCACATTCCTTTGTCACATCGCCTATTTGCAGCTCACATCCATTCAAGTGAATGGGCCTGGGCTGCAATACCAAGCACAGCTGCTAACTGCACGTGGCATGCCCTAATCATTGGGATTGCTGGTAGTCAGACCACCATAGATCATATATTGATGACTTACCCTGAGGACAGCAAAAACGTACAAATCAGCAGCACAATGAGTCCACCAATGTGGATATATCCATTATTAGAATGCCAGGTGCATGCAGTGTCAGGTCCTGGCTCAGAACCCCAAAAATACCAAAAAAGAAAACTGCAGCACTCATTCAGTAAATGCAAACTTCAGTTATTCAAACATACTGTAGGCATCAAAGTGATGTTTTGACTTAAATAAGTCTTTTTCTATCCTGAAGATAGGCCATTAATATTCACCTCCCAGAAAACCCCAGAAGTTGCACAGCATAAGTTCTGCTAGAGCTCCCTACTCGTTTTACTAAGAACCTGAGTGATCTGAGACAGAGGATGTCAGAAGGCACCTGGCCAAACTGACATGACAATGCTGAGCTGACACATGCTGACAGCAGAGAAGAGTAAATTGGATTGTCTACAGTCAAGCCATGAAATGCTTCATTAACTCTATTATGACCAGACCCAAAAAAGGCCTGGTAGTCCAGGCAACTTTTTGTGATTTCCAGCACGTGGTGGTTTAGTGACCCTAGCTTTTTTATTTGACTACCAAAATAATTTTATAGATTTTTTTTCTGTTTTTTAGGTTTAATTTGGAGGAAAAACGATAATGATTATAAAAAAGTATGAATTACTGCAATGGGTTCCCTATTTTGTGATGATCGTTTTCATATATAACATGTATAGGTTTGAGCAAACAGTGCAACTATGGTGACGGTTTCTGTTAGCATTTTTAATTTTCATTTTTTTACTATTTTATTTGTATTTTTTATTTTTTTACTTAGATTTTAATTTATTTTTTTGCACATAATATTTCCCCCAGTAGGTCATTAAAAGAACTCTGGAGGACGCTGCCTTTTTTTTTTTACTTTTTTTTTTAGACCCTCCAGCTCTTCTCCTGCCTGTGCCCCAGACACAAAGGAAGAGGCAGCTAGATTGCAGGAACAGGAGCTTTAATCCCAGTGTTTATCAGCAGTGGGATTAAGGTGCTGCCTGAACGTTTATCAGTGCAGATAGGACGTATATACACAGTGTGCAGTAGGGAAAGGGTTAACCTCCTTATGTTATTAAGGTGGTTTTATGGCACTTGAGAACAGCATTTGCATGGAGAGTTGTTTAGCTGCTGATTGGTTGTCAGAGACAGAAAGATATCTTTATTTTTTTATTATTTCAGGGTTGTTGTGTTTTTTTACCACTGATCATTACTATTACATGTACATAATGAGTGGTATGTATAAAATAAAGCAGGTACCACTACACTCCATACTCTCAACGATGGCTGCTGCTGCCACACAAGCCATCAAGACACAGCAATACTCATCTAGGAAGAGGGAAGCATCTTAACCAGCACCCATAGAAAACAGTGTAGAAACTCAGTAATGTATGCAGTGGTTATATTTTATTTTAAAAGAAGGTGCCATAAAAACAAGTATGAGATCCACGCAATACACACCGCCTGTCTTTAAAAGAACTAAAGAACAGAAATAATAAAAAAGTTGAGATTTTACTATCATGGCACACTGTCCTATAAAATCTTTGACTTATCCTGCTGATGCAGACATTTTTATTTTACACACTTGCGGTGCCATCATTGCTGAATACGTTCTGCCGTCAGATACTTCTTGATAATGTTGCATATTTAAACATTACATATATTTCTTTTACAGAATGTGTCATAGTATATCACAAAGTATTACATTTCACTTCACAGTCAGCAGAAGTTGATAGTTACTACTGTCTTGTACCTTGTTCTGGACAATGAGTTACAGAATATGTCAGTATATATATATATATATATATATATATATATATATATATCAGTAGTACTTTTCAGTTGAAGTTCACAATATCATTGTCATGGTTCTCCCAAGTTCTTCAGTCATTAATATGAACACTATGTCGTAACATAAAAGAGGAAGGAAGAGGTAACAGAACATGGCATGGAGCAAAATTGCTGAGACTTTACTAAGAATTACTAAGACTGGTATTTCACATGGCAGACTTATTTAAAAAGAAAATCTGATGGAGTATATGCTATAAATCTATTAAGAGGTGCACACCCCGTGATAAATTTGTGATGTGGGTGGCATAAAACCTGAAAAAGTCACAAACAATACATTCCACCCTTTTGATGGAAATGAAAAGCCCCTTTTTCAGAAATTTAGTACATTTATTGATGTTTGGAAGCCATTTCTAGGAACCAGTCTATGGAACCCAATAGATCCCAGGATCCACTGACCTATTGTAGAGGATTACAACATTGGTTAATGGACAAACAGGTTAATGGTACATGATAAATAATGATAATCTAATTTGAAGTGCATTAAGACTTTGTATACATGTTGGGGCAGATTTACTAATATGAGTTCATATTGAGCCTAAAGATGTGTCAGATTTATCACAGTCTCTCATGTTGCATGATAAATGTGGTGCATCTTGCCAGATGGTAGAGATTGTTATCTAATTTTACAACACCTATTGGACAGCTTTCTTTATGGCAATATTTTGTCAACTGTCATCATGTTCGGTTATTACACTTTTGTAAGATCAGAGTAGTTTCTCTGCTTCCCATATTGTTAATTTTCTATACCTTATAGGCATAATGACTACTATATATATATATATATATATATATATATATATATATATATATATATATATATTTTTTTTTTTTTTTTTACTATTTGTAAAAATGCTTGATAAAACTGGTTGTTCTCAGGGAGGTATTGATCCACAGCTGAGAAAACTATTGAAAACAATTGAAAACAGTTTTCAATTTACTTTATACATATAAGAACTAAAAATTATTTGTTTAAAAGGATGATTTAGTTTAGTGATGGTCAATCTGTCCCATACGCGGGTCCTCAGATGTGGCCTTTTGCTCCATCATAGGCTGCACATTTCATTTAATTGCTTGTGCCCCCTGTTTATAGCAGAGAGGTGGCCAACTGTGTATGCTAGAATTTCATTATAATATTACAGGTTATAGCGTCTAAAGATGGGTCGTTGATCCAGGGAGTTATTCTGATATTAAGATACCTTTCTCTTATTCTGCTGCCTTACACACTTACTGCATTAAATAGTTACAGCAAACTTCATATTGACACTTAACACAGCAAAAGCCATTGAAAGTCAAGATGCAATTGTTTATTTAATGCTCCCAGACTGTTAAATTAACACATGCTTCATCTTTATGGATTACAATGTTTTATGGAATTGTTTCTCAATTTTTGTGACTTTCATCTTAGACACTTTAAAAAGACATAAAAGTTTCAAAAACACAATAAATTTGGCAAAATGCATAGACTGTATTTGTGGTGTAATATACAATGTTATTCCAGTGGTTTTGTTGTGAAGTATTTTTATTTTAAGGTAAACTTTTAAGATTTTTATTACATTTTGAATTTGGCATAACATACAGAAACTGATAAGTTTAAAGAACATAATAAAGAATCAGTAATATCCCTAGAAGTAATGTTTTTATACTACACTATGCACCTCACACTTTCACCTTCCATCTACAGAGTTTATTTTACTAGCATTTCATTTTATATTATTGTATTTGCTCAGACTGCAATAGAGTGGAATATCTGAGGGAATATCCAGTACTTTGATTCAATCCTTTGAAGGTCACTTTATTTCCCAGAGCTAGTGGCAAGGGTTACCTTTTAATGCATACCTTGGTTCTTTGTGAGTAAAAGTCACCTAAAGAAGGAAAAGTAGATCATTTTAGGGAACAATATAAAGTGCACTATATTGTGCATTTATGAGAAATCACTGGAAGCGCAGAGTAAAAGCAGAGTTCCAGATCACTACTCAGTGTGGGGTATAGGATACATTATATTTCTATGACCAGAATCTTCCTCTGTAGATTTCTTTCAAGCCGCTACTCAATTCACCCTATTCTCAGCACCTCCTGCTAGTCACCTTACATAACCTGCTTTAGAAATATTTGGTGAACTACTGAGTAGTGATTTTCTCATTATTTCCCACATATAAAAAGGGTCAGAGTATCAAGTTTGTATGATTCTTCTGGGCCCTGCACTTTATCTGTTACATGTTTCTCATGTAACACATTAAGTGTCATAGTGTCTTTTTTGTGGCAGAGGGTCCTTTGGACCACCTTATGTATCAAAGCCTGGGTGTGACTGCCACCGTTACAACCCCCTGGCACAGTATAGCATTATTATAGAGCAAGTAAGGGGATTTCTTTAGCACAATTTAGTATTCAGTAGTCTCCATTAGTTATATCTAACCAGCTTTGGGATCCTGAATGACATATCTGCCTAGCTTTCCTATGTACAATAAGGAGGATTTGCCACAGCAGCTTCACAGGGGCCTATTGTGTAGTCTAGAAAAGCCTGGTAACAACTTCGACAGGTTTTGGTCATGATTGCAGTCCTCAGTGTCATCATCCAGCTTTACAAGAAATCAGACCAGGAGATTGTCTGGATATTTATCACCACATGGCTACACAAATTTGGAATTAAGCAGTGTGGAAAAGCTATATTAGGCCTCTTTCACACTAGCGTTAGCACGGATCCGGCACCTAAAGGGTGCCAACGGATCCTTGCTAACGCTCATACATGTGTAGAGCCGTAGCAGCGCTCCGGCCCCACACATGTTGACAGAAATACATACAGACATACACACACAAACACATACATACACATACATACTCACATACTCCAGCCCGGGACGACGGCAGCACGTCTTCGCGCGCCTCCTGCACGCATTGATGATGATTCCCCACAGCGCCCTCTGCTGGGCGCAGTGGGGAAACGTCATAGCTGCGCGCAGGAGGCGCGTGAAGACATGCTGCCGGCATCCCTGCCTGGAGTATGTGAGTATGTATGTGTATGTATGTATGTCTGTATGTCTGTATGTATGTATGTATTTCTGTGTAGCCGGATCCGGAATGACCCCCCATTGCAAGTCAATGGAGGACAGATCCGGATTACTGGTGTGTCACACCAAACGGATCCGTCCCCATTGACTTGCATTGGGGGTCATTCCGGATCCGGCTTGGTGCGGATGCCTGGACCGGAGAGAAAACCGCAGCATGCTGCGGTTTGTTCTCCGGTCTGAAGACGGGACGGAATGCTTTCAGGAGCATTCCGTTGTCTTCAGTTCAGTTTTGTCCCCATTGACAATGAATGGGGACAAAACTGAAGCGTTTTTTTCCGGTATTGAGCCCCTATGACGGAGCTCAATACCGGAATAAAGAAACGCTAGTGTGAAAGTAGCCTTATTTTTCATGCTCAAGTTGTGATAAAAAGAAGAGCAATAAAAAAAATAAAGAGATGATTTCAGGTTTCACATAATTATTCATTTATTCTTTTTTATTTGTTTGGATTCTAGGTTTAGTGTTCATTTAAAAGTATTTGTATGACCATAACAAACATCAGATTCTTAACAAATGTAGCTCGATCTGCCAGTGGTCTACAGATTAATATCTCATGTGTATGGCAAGCTTCTATGTCCTCTGAACAGCAGAGAAAGCAGCATGGAGGAATGAGAAGCTACTTGTGAAAGAAGGAGCACTCACTACCTAGTGCTTGTGATGTGTATTGCAGCCTGTCCTGGATTTAGTTAACAGATCCAGATATTGTGTTGAATTGATTTCTGAACAAAATTCACTCCACCACAAGTTTGGACATTGTGTAAGGCTGGACATATCTATCTGCTTTGATTGGAGTTCCTACAACTTTTGAATGCAGGCTTTTAATCATATATAGTGTCTAATTCTTTATCATGCTTAATCACACAATTGATAGAATAAAGCTTTGTCTAACTTTCCATTTTCAATATGTAGATTCAGATCATATTCATATCTCAAAAGCTGAATAAACAATTATTATATGTATTGTATATAAAATAATTTACAGAGAGCTGGTAAAAATCCTGCCAGGATTCGCAAATGGTACTGTTGTATAGAAGCATGAATATTCTTTATACTACCTATTCAGTGAGATTGTAGAATTAGTAGCAGTCATTTCTATAGCTTGTCCTCCATAAATCATAATAAGGGTCACAAATGGAGATGCTAATTATATTAGAGTCTATTATATGGATGCCAAGGTGACGACTTTGCATAGCAGATAAGTTAATTGGAGTCCCTTTGAAATTCTCCACTCCTCCCCAGCAGCTTTGCATTATTTTTCTCATGCTGTAGACTCCTCACCAATTAAATGCCTGGTTGTTAAAAACCAATGAGCGTCTTAAGAGCATAATAAACAAATAACACAAAATCTATACTGCTGCAGATTAGCCCAATGCACCATATGTTTGAGGCTCCATATGCACCTGTTAGCACAGTAGGCAGGGAAACACTCACACAATGTGAGCCCTAATTGAACCAAACCTGCTTTCCCTGTCAAGCCATTAGCAGCAAGACTGCAACTGGTTGACGTTCCCTGTACCGCTAAGTGCCAGACAGACACAGAAACACAACCACACAGAGACACATCTTACAGAAATAGGTCAAAACTAGGAGGACAATGCAATAACAAATCAGAGGACGGAGTGTAGTCAAAATAGCCAAGCCAAAGTCAGAACCAGACGGGTAACAGGGTACAAAATTACTAGACAGAGAGAGGAAAGCTGAGGTCAAGATAACAAACAATCCAATACACACAGACAGAACCGGGACACAGCAAGGGAGTAAACCGATAACTAACAAGGGTGAATCACCAGCAGGGGATTTAAATAGAGCGCAGAGTCACTAGATTACAACCCAATAGGTCCAGGGACTCAGCGCCCATTGGGCTAGAACACAGGCCTGCATTCAGAACACACACCTAATTCTAATAAACACTAAATTAATACCCAGGATCTCCTCCAGCATGTAAATGCTGTGGGGAGGAGGTGAGCGAGCGATCCTTTTTCATGGAAATGTTTGCATCACAAGGGGACATAGTTAGGCCACGCATCAAGGGGGACGCAGACTGGCAGCATGTCTGACATGGTGTGGCTGTGCTCGAGCCCTAGACTGCCGTGGGGCCCGAGCAGGTACTGTAAGTTTGTAGCAACCCCCATGTATACCACTGAACTCACTGAGATACTGGGAGGTTTAAAATAATAAGTGTGGTCCTTAATGGAACATTTTTATTTTAAATAAGAATATTTTATTATAAGAGAGCATCATGGGGAGGCTAACTAGATTTTCTTTAATGATCTCATGATTGTTTCTTTTCCATAGGTCTTATTTTATTTTCAGAATATTTGTCCATTCTATTGGAAATATAAAGTGAACTATTCCCATATCACTTTGAAAATATTTTATTTAACTTTTAGCAACTTTTTGCTGAAATCTGCTACCATTTAAAGGAATTTCACTGCACTGAAGAGAGATGTGCCTAATTTATTAAAAGGCAGTACTGCTAGTTTTTTTTATTTTTTATTCTGGGTTAACTGTCATGGTAACTTGCAATTCAGTTCAATGACTGCATTGTTACATCATAGCCTTTGGTCACACAATGGGTGTAGCGTCCAAGACCATGTAACCCCAGCTTTAAAGGGAACCTGTCATCACCAAAACACCCCCTGAACTAGAGTAAGTGTTGTATAGTGTAAGTGATGCTGAATCCGAATATATAAGTTTTATCTTCATATTCGCTTCCATTCCGACGCTGTGCTCCCACAAACTTGCAGTAAAATGCACTCACTGGACTCTTCTTTGAGTCCTCTCCATTATGTTAGTGAGCACTGGAGTCCAGTGAGTGCATTTTACTGCTGGCTTGTCAGAGCACAGCGACGGAATCGAAGTGAGTACGAAGATAAAAATTACATATTCGTATTCAGCATCACTTACACTATACAACGCTTACTCTAGTTCAGGGGGTGTTTCGGAGATGACAGGTTCCCTTTAAGCTTTAATTTCATAAGTTTTGTTAATTCTATTTTATGTCTGTATAAAGGAACTTTATGCTTTACTGAAACCAGAGTTTCATATGCCAGCCTTAACCTATAGTTCAAAATCAATTTTTGTGGCACACTGTGATGCTTCTATTGTGCTTGGAGTAGGGTTCCCACCCCATTCATGTAGAACAAAATATGACTTCCAGCACAAGTGTTTTTTTGTTGCACAATAAGTCCTTTTATTGAAAAGCAGCTACGATTTTTGTGATGCTTCGGTCCGTTGACCGAACCAAAAAACACTTTTGCTGGAAGTCATATTTTAAACTATAGTAGAATATAGTAGAATGCACCAAATATATTTTGAATTGTTCTAAAGACTGAAAACAAATCCTATGGCAGATATTAATATTCCTGTAAATCCATATTCTTGCAAACATAGATATGCAGATATTTCACCAATGGCGGTTGTTTCCATCTCAGATTTTTTTTCTTCCAGCATTTTGATTGATATTGTCTTCTGCTCAGTCAGATTATTATTGTGAACTGTATATCGAAATCTTTAGAGGTTTCAATTTGCTGTAAATGATATAAATCAAGTAAAACTGCATACAACACAAGAAATGTAATTCCCTTTTTAAATAAGGAAAACAAAGGAAATATAGAACATGTTTAATATATTTTTTTAGCAAAATGATAAATGAAAAATTGTGCTTGAATATTCTTTAGTAAAAGCGTAATCTGTCTATCCTAACTAAAGCTGAACACATTCCAACAAGCATTCAGGCAAAATCGCCTGTTGCAAGGAACGTTGAGAGCAGGCCTCTGTTAGAGCAGATTGGCATCTCGAACACAGTACATGCCCCTGGATGGCACCGCCACCTGCTCTAATTGTTATTTTCATACCATGCCAGCTTGGGATTGTACACTCATTAAATAATAGAATGAGGCATTTCCTACAGCAAATAGCAACTCCATTTCCTCAAGAATTACAAACGCCCTCAAAACTAGAGTCACACAAAGATATTAATATAATGTGATCTATAGGTATATTTCTTTTTTTTTTATGTCGGATTCTATGTGATTTCATGAAAAGTTGAAGTTTATAGTTTGTCGTTTTTTTCCTGCAAGTCATACAGAAATAAAATGAAAAAAATATTTTGCGAAAAAGAAAATATATTAATTTTTATTCATTGCATCAACTAACTGCAGGTCTGTTTTTTCTTTTCTGCATCAAATGTCTGAAGATAATATTTGCCATCAGTTAAGCTCATTTGCGCAAAATATAAAAAAAGAAAATCATGTGAAATGTATTACATGAGTCACCAGGTAATGACACAATAATCAACATTAAAGGCAATTGTATGAGTTAATAATTTTTAGGGAAAAAGTGCAGAGAAGCAGTTATGAAGCAGCAATAATAAAACAAAAAAAAACTCAAATTAACCTTCATGAGCTATGACTCTTATATAGAGTCACCTCTCCATCCTTTCCGCTGGGTAACATAATGGCTGTAACATAATGTTTTGGCTGTAGTGGTGACTTCCTGTATACAACTGCAGGCAGTTAAGGGTCTTAGAGGTATACAACATGATGAGACCACATGCAGTCAAGTCCTACAGCCCAGCAGAGAAGACAGAATGGTGAAACTGAATTAAAAGGGCCTTTAGAAGGTGAATTTATTTTTTTTCAATATTTTAACTGCCTTTTTAACATGTCTGCACCAATTTTACAAGAATTTTACATGACATTGATACTGCTTTTCCTACTTTTCTGCTCTGCTTTGATCTACTTATATCATGGCACTACCACCATCACATTCAGCTCCCTTTTTACTGATGTTAGCTTGAAAAGGTTGTCTGGTTTTAGAGCTGAACCCGGACATATCCTCATTTTCACCCAGGCTGCCCCTCTGACATGAGCATCGGAGCATTTCATGCTTCGATACTCTCCCTTGCCCTGCATCGGGCAGGCAAAGGCTGTTTGCTTATCTTTTTAAACTGCTAGGCAGAGGCTTCCACCTAGAAATGTCACACAAAGTGATGTCACAGGCACATATGGGTGGGCTTTAGCGCTGCCCTAGCCGTATTACAGGTTAGGGCAGCACTAAAGCCCACCCATTAGTGCCAGTTATGTCAACGGGCTCACTGCTAAGTGAAAGCCTCCACCTAGCTTTACCCATAGAGAGCCCGGGATGTCACTGTATCTCAAAAAAAGGCCTTTGCCCTGCAAGAATCAGAGCAGGGCAAAGAAGGGCATTGGATCATGAAATGCTCCGATGTTCGTGTCAGTGGGGCTACCTGGGTGAAAATAGGGATATGTCTGGGTTCAGCTCTGAACCCAGACAACTCCTTTAGGGTAAATGCACATGATCAGGATTTATCTGCGGACAATCCGCACTGAAATCCGCAGGTGTTCTCAGTGAAATTCGTGCGGTAAATCCGCACCAATTGGTGCGGATTTGCGTGCGGATTTGCATGCGGATTTGCGTGCGGATTTTTTTTTCAGTGAATGGAGAAAATCCTCATGAAATCCGGACAGGAAAAGTAAAATAAATTGACATGCTGCGGATTGTAAAATCCGCACCGCAGGTCAAAATCCGCACTAAAAAAATCTGTATCGTGTGCATTGAGAATTTCAAATTGTCATAGAATATAATGTACATGACCTACGGACCGGATATTCCGCACGCAAATCCGCACGTAAAATCCGCACGTAATCCTGATCATGTGCATTCACCCTTAAGGGTGAATAGGTCAATACCTCAACCTACACTTTGTCTATTCTGAATACAATCAAATGGTGTTAGTGGCTTTAGGCTGTTTATTTCCACCTACGTAGAGAAGATCAGAAGATGGTGAATGAAAACAAAAGAGGTTTGACTGAATGTTTATTGTAAATGTTACCAATGGTTACCCCTATTTTCACCTTCCTTTACACATCGTATAAAAATCTCCCACAAATAATAATTAATCAAGACACTTGGACCCAGGATCATGTAATTCCTTGAAGGCCTTTCTTTTAGCTGGTTCCTAGCTGATTTTATAAAGAAAGACCTAAAGGCATATTTCAGTTCTTTAAACAAGACAGGCCAGTTTAAGGTTATAAATGTGGTAGAAGAGAAGATCTGCGATTTATCTCTCCATCTTACAATAAAATAGAAGCAGGGTGAAATATTACTGTAGAGGTTTGTAAATAGCCCATGTCTCATTTTTCTCTCTGAAGTTATGCGCTGAACCTCTTACAATGACTGTCACAGTGGAGATGAGAACAGACAGCACAATGTAATGTGCTGCAGAGTTTATAAAGAAATAAAGCGAGAGAGAATGTAATGGCTTGATTTACATTCTAGGCAAACAAAGCCAGCCAATTCCCCAGTGTATTGTCCCAGAGACCATAAATACATATCAAAATACAGTATGACCCCGTCAGCAAGGTCCACCCATTACCTCACGTTAGTATGCGCTGTCTGATCTTTCCCGCTGGTGTCTAGGGCTGGATTGTTTCCTATTTATCTCTGAAATTCTTTCATGATCTTCGCTGTATTGTTCCAAGATGCAGTAAATTGTAGCGCATACAGTAAGGGAAATGTGAATATCTATAAAATCGCATTTTAACACCATATAAAACAAATCACATAGTAAACGGAGGTTATTAGTCTATTTGCTTAGAATGCTTTTGTTCACTTTTATATCACAATGGCCTCTTCATGTCGATCAAGTTTCTTACTGATAAATAATCTTTTGTCTTGGAGACACGGTGTATGCAAGATACTGTATACTGGGATATTGATTGATAGTTACTGCCTTGTATTCATTTTCCTTTAATCACTTATTGGAAAGTGTCTACATATGATTAATGAATGGTCCAGTATTTAAAACATGGTTAATGGCCAAAAACAGCACCAGGACTGTGCATGGGTTGCGTCAGGCATTGCAGCTCAGCTCAGTTGAAGTGAATGGGCTAAGCTGTAATAACATACACAACCTGTGGAAATGTGTGGCACTGTTCTTAGTAGAAAACAGCCATGTTTTTCTAATCCCAGACAATTCTTTTAAAAGGTCACTAAGTTTTCCAAAAACTTTTGACATATGAGATATGTAAAAAGTTTGGATTGGTTGGGTCTGAATGCTGAAATCCCCACTAATCACTAGAAAGAGGAGAAAAAAGCTCTCATATATCATGTTCTCTCTCCTCAGTGCAGTAGATGGGCTCAGTAGAAGTCTATGGGCTCATCTCAATTCAGTCCTCTACAGCAATGAGAGAGCGTGATATGAAAACAGTTCTTTCTCCTCAATCTAGCAATTGTTGGGGGTGTCAGCATCAAAACGTTTTAGATGTCTCTATGACATATAAAACTGTTATTGGAAACCTTAGTGACCCTTTCAATGAAAAACTCATTTCCGCTGGCATATGGAAATTTTCAAGTCATATGGAAGTCTTCAAGTCATTTAACAAATTATTTTTTCTCACTGTGAGGAAGAGTAGTTTAAAGAGTATTTGAGGCTACAAGTTGAGACTACAACAAAATAAGAAAAAATTAAAAAAAATTTGAATTTAGATTGAGCTGAAAATAGGGTCAAGCAGATCCATAGATTCTTAGAATAGTAATTTCAGATTACTAATCAACTTGAGACCAGCTACAGAAGAGGAACCAATGTTCAAGATCCACATAACCTTTAGTTGGTCAGCAACTCCCAATGCCACCAGTGGGTTTGGCCAACATCTAATGTGTGTAAATGTTGTTGGTCATCTGATTACAAAATACCCACTAGATTGCTAGAATATAGGAAATGCAAAAGAGACACTTTCTCCATAAAATCCATATTCCTATCAGTATATTTCCATCAGCCCACGAAAGTCAGCAGCAGACACCACTGGAATATGTCACTGGAGACTACTCTCCAAAATTCTATACTATTGTTATGACCAGTATAGATTTGTGATGGTTCTACTCGCAGGCATAATTAGAATTGATATGGGCCTGTATTGATGTCAGATGTCTCTAAACTCATGCTCTTCTTTTGTCATCCAAGACGGTTTTACAGCTTCTCAGACTGCCTGATGGAGACTGTAAGTTCTCTTATCTGGGATATTTTTTCCTGCCCTTGTATTGACCAGCACTGCTTACGTGAACGGAACTGGTCAGTCAAGAGCTGGACAAATAGGAGGTTTTTTGGGCTAGTGATGCACGGGGTGCATCATGTAGTCTGAGAAGATATATGGTCATCTTGGATGGCAGAAGAGGAACCTGAGAAATGGCGGATCTGCAACTAAAAATAAAAAAAGGAGGTCATCGTGTAAGTGTTCTGTTCATTCACCAGTTAATCTGATTTTTTTTTTTCTTGAACGGGAGAGTTGCTTTTGCTTTAGTAATTTCATATTATATATATATATATATATATATATATATAGAGAGAGAGATATAGAGAGAGAGAGAGAGAGAGAGAGAGAAAAGAAGCAATAGCAGCACTTTCAAAAGCATATGCAGATACTGGGTACAATTCCTCTAAGACCTTTGTCCAGAGATTCAACTTGAACGCAGTGCTCCACTGTACATAAAAGGGTGATGGAAATATGCTATTATTACATTTCAAAAGCCAGGGTCCCTTTAACAATTTACCAATTATTGCCCATCATATTCTTCTAGCATGTGTCCTAATCACATAACACTGTATTTTTTATTTGGACCCAAGTAATATCTTGTAAGGCAGTGACCCCTTTACCTACACTGTGAGTTTCATCTGCCAGGAACCAATAGAACTAATTCTGGGCTTTAGTGCTATCAGACCCAATTTTATAGCTTGTTGTATTGCAGTCAAAGTGTTCATCGTTCTGATGTATACGGAAGCATATCTCTTCTTTCAGTGGAAAAGAGAGAAATATAGAAAATTGTGCCTCGCAAACAGCACCTATGGTTCTAGACAGATTGATTGAAGAATGGTAAGTGTGTGTGTATGTGACAATATGGCACATTATATATTAGAACTGGCATAATGACTTGGGTTTCCCAGCTCTGCTTCATGTACCTTTGCTAGTTTATTTTAGACAATCAACACATATATTTGCCAGGTGCTTTCCCATATATACATTATTTCATTTGATCAGTTCTTCACCCATTTTTTTTATTACTGATGGTACAATAAAATTCCCACAGTGCATATCTATAATTCTTATACTTTTACTGTCCTGGTTTAATTGCTGACATATCGCATTGAAACAATGGATCAATATCAATTTGGAACAATAAATCTTTTATATAAATGATATCAGACTGAATCAGGTATTACATAATACAGTATCCTGTGAGGGCAACAACAGCAACACCATACTCAAATGCTTTAAAAGCTATTCAAAATGTATAACTTGTGATTGTTATCTGAAGTTTAGACAAAAACAATCTAACTAAACTAATAGCACACAAGCACTTGTACAGTTTTGTCTTTCATTAAGCACATTGAGTAAGCATCCACAGTAGAGGGAGAAAAAAGAAAGTGAACCCTTGAACTTGAAACTTGCACAACATTCAGAGGGAATTTCATACCATTCTCCCCCGCAAATGTGTTTCAATTCATTAATGTTTCTTAAACAGTTGAGATGAGGATTTGGTGTGTGCAATATTATTTTTCAACCAAAAATAGTGCTGTGAATTTGCGATAAAAAGTTGCACATTTGTCTCATCTGTCCATAGAACATATTACCAGTAGCATTGTGGAGCATCCATGTGGTCTTGGACAAACTTGAGATGGGCAGCAATACCAAAATCTCAGCCCATCTGTGAAGCATGGTGGAAGGAACATCATGGTTGGTAAATCCTTGACAACACCTTGAATAATCACATTGCCTAGCAAAATTATGGAGAAAGCAAATATCGAAGCTGCAATGAACTGAAATCCATACAGTAATGTTACTACAACCAAAACAACAGTACTCAAAATATTGGCTGCAAATCTACATTGTGCCCTAGGATATTTTAACCAAGATGCTCTATTCCTAGTTAAATTTAAAGTCTAATCATCCCAATTTTGGAGATAATGAGCCAGAAAATCTTCATACGGAACATTGCTCATTTTTATAAGACACACAATTTTAAAATGGTCCAGAAGTCAAGTAGAATAAGTAAAGTGTGCTGTATTCCATTTCTCCCATGCAATATAAAGGAAATCTAAAGCTAGCCATAGACAACAACTATTTGGCTAGTAGGTACCAACTCAGTTCCCCTTACCCAAACATGCACGTCATTTCAGCAGTGGATAGTAGGCAAGGGGCTACTGGATGACCGGATGTAAGTTATGGACCTAAGTTAAAGCTTATTTCAAATCAAGACATGACATCTACTATATAGTCTATGTTTTACTATGAGTAAAACAGGTACTTAGTGTCTGACATACAGAGGCGTGTAACCAATACAGGTGATTTAATGGACATATTATATCTATAAGTGTCTAAAGCACCCTGAGGCTGTTTTCCATTTAACTAATCCAATAGACCCCCTACATGGAAGTCATAGATGTACATTGAAAATCACCACCTTGCCTTTGCAGCAATGACTCCCTCCTTGGTGACCAAATGCTAGCATAATTGATTTCTAATTTAAGTTAATGTGGCTGCCGGGCATTCTGGCAGTGTCCAGCAATGCCAGATCCAGAGAGCTCGGGTAGACTGTTCCCGGTTGGAACAACCTGCCAGATCTCTGAATGTTAGTGTAAAACTAACCTACAAATAGTGTTACATAGTCTACTCAAAGACCAATTCCAGCCGGAAGGATTTTCTTCAATATCCAGGTTCATAAAGTCACTTGTAAGTGTAATAGTTTCATACTATTGGTGATGTAGTAACATAAAGATGTGGTAACATGACAAAGCCCTTTTTACTTTAGTATCTTAATCAGCTACTCAGTCAAAGTAAACTAACAGCATTTATAATGGTAGGACATAGCTATAGTCTTAAATGTCTAGCGTGCATTCATTTCTCCACCATTAACATGTATGTTTTCTTATGTTTGCTTAAAGGAGAGGTCCAGTTAAAATAATGTCTAACATGTCAAATATACATATGAGTTGGTCACACCGGTGAAATATGTCATCTACGACAGTGATTTCAAACATGAAAGAACTGTAAACTCTTTCTGCACTGTTCAGTGATTTGTTACTAGACATTTGACATATAATTATAAGGAAGCTGTCATAGATCTACATAGACATATACAGTGCTTTGAATGATGTAGACATCACTGAGCAGTGCCAAAGGAGGCTTGCTCTACAAATCAGACTTCACCAATAAAATGTACATATGTATCTATGATGGATTGTTTGACTGTATCTCCTATTAAAAGATAGCATGACTATGAAGATAGGATCTCCACTGGCCCAATGAAGTCAAGTATATTTTAGATGTTTTTTTTTTTTTTTTTTTTTTTTGGGGGGGGGATTAATACATTATCTTATAATCCCTCGTAAGTCTTAAAAAAATTCTACTCTTAGATTGCCATGGAAAAATTCTTGTATGCGTGATGGACTAAGTCAAGAAGAAAAGGACTACTTTACCTTCAACCTTTCTTCCTTCCTCTTACGTGAAATCATTTTAGTGATACATAAGGAATAGTCAAAGGAAAAGATAAGAAAGGGGTTTCTGCCCTGTTCCATATCATGATAGCTTTTATGCTGAGAATCAGAGAGGTACTGGAAAAGCCTGATATGACACCTCCAAAATGATATTATTCAGAGCAAGTAGGTTTAGGTTCCATAGAAGAGCTATAATCAGTCAAGCATTCAAAAAAGAAGCGAAAAGAGAATTCAATTATAAGGAAGCTCGACAAGGTAAACTACACATGGAATGGATGGAGTTAAGGTTTCACAGCTGAAGTACTGGCAGAAAAGGAAAGTTTATCTGAGGACCTGTGCCTCTTTCCCAGACGATGTTGTAATGAACAGACAGGCTATTTAAACCCCTGTCAGAGACTACCAGACATTATCTTCTTCATCTTAACAGATACAATGACATTTTTCATTATCAGCCTCGGTTTGTGTTGCAGTTTTACAGAATAATCAAAATTATGCACAGTAAAGAGCGCACTTACCGAAACAAAGGAATAAACATGGCTTGTGTTTGTCCAGGGGATGTAGTCGTGGCATTGGCAAGATTGCCATTGCAGGCACAGAAGTGTCACATGACAGTGCCAGAATGACCATAATATTATATATATATATATATATATATATATATATATATATATATATATTATGTGTATTCACATAGATCAGGACGGTTGGCCTTTGTGTGTATATTACACTACAGTGATGTTGACCAAATGGCCCTATAAGATATGATGAGCAAATGACAAACCCTGTATTAATAAGGTTTCTTATGATGCGAAAAATGATATAATATTGCGAAAGGATTAGCACTTTTTCCTATCAAGATGGTGAAAGGTGATATTTGTATAACAGTAAAATCAGATTTTTACACACAAGGGGGAGCTGTTTATTAAAGTCCTGGAATTTGCAGTTAAGGATAGTGCAGTAGTAATAGTAAAAGCATGACAGGTGTAGTAGTGGAAAGTTGTCTCTCACAAACCTGTATTGTTCTGCTGTATCTACATGGATATACACTTTTTTAATAGAGAAGATATTGTGGGAGAAGCATATACAGAGATTTTAGGTTGTTGCACAATGGTGACATATAGTAATATCGGTGCACACACATATTAAGTACTATAAAATATATACAAATGTAGCAAAGCTGAATTTGTCATTTAAAGCTTAACTTGCACTGGCCCAGAGCTCAGACAAGGGCAATGTCCTCACACTGAAGAGCCAGCAGCCATAGGGGTATTAGAAACCATATGCATCTTATTTTTATTAGTACATTTAAAAGAGTTGTAATGTGATACATTTTGGAACAAATTCATCAACTATCATATCAAATAATCTAAAGTAACAATTTTACTGTATTGTAACATATATTGCAGGATGCTTTACTAAAACACAGCTTAAGCTCAGTCTAAGCAATTCAGTTTTCAGATACCCAGATCACACCACATCAACATATTTTTGTTCCTTTTGCCTTCTATTAGTATCTATAAACTCCACATTTCCCTGGTTCTTTACAAGGTTTAGCGCTGCTTGGCACATCCATGTATATCAGCTTCAATCTCTGGTTCCATCAATATGAGCCTCTTATGCCAAACTCAGAAATGCCTCATCTTTGAGCAGTCTCTATCTACAACACTCATACCTAAATCTCTCTTTCTCATCTCTCTGGCCTTCTCCTTCTCAGAATTCATCAGCAGCTTTCATCTTTCTTCTGAAGCCTAGGCGATAATGGACTTCTAGAAAGAAGTTGTTCACTTCCAGCACCTTTACAGACAAGTTCATTGATGGGCATCATCTTACATTGGACTGTAATGCACTTGTATGCTCTTCAGGACAGCTTATATCTATTGTATACACAGTGAAACCTCTCCAAAACAGCACCCCATATCCAGACAAGGTTTTCAGTGACAGATTTTAAAGTCCACCATATATTATGCGTACTGGCCATCTTCTTTGAGAAGATGACCCCTCTTGCTTTTCAATGCAATTTTGAGTGGTTGTCTTCAAAAGGAGTTACTGTATACTCATAGAGATGTAATACAGAACTTTAAAGCAAACACAATATCCTAATGTATGTACATAGCTTAAAAGCAGTACATCTTTTGTTATAAATCTGTACTGTATATAATATAGTAAGACCGAGATAGATAGATAGATATTTGAGAGATTGATAGATAGATAGATAGATAGATAGATAGATAGATAGATAGATAGATAGATAGATAGTAGATAGATAGAGATTTGAGAGATATAGATAGATAGTTATGAGGTACATAGATAGATAGATAGATAGATAGATAGATAGATAGATAGATATGGGATAGACAGATAAATATGAGATAGATAGATAGATAGATAGATAGATAGATAGATAGATAAATAGATAGATAGATAGATAGATAGATAGATAGATAGATAGATAGATAGATAGATAGATAGATAGATATGGGATAGACAGATAGATATGAGATAGATAGATAGATTAGATTAGATGAGACAGATGTTAGATCTCCTACTCTACTATAAAGTATACACTTCTCCCTTAAACATGAGAGACACCAGCCTGCCAGAAGCCTGTCCTATGCTCTGCCCAGTACCTGCTGGCACACCTAGAGCCACATTCAGTCTGTACATAGCTTCACAGTCAGTAGAATTCTCCTTAAACAAAGCCATTCATAAGCTCCCCATCCACAGAAGGAGTTGTCTCACCAATCTTACAGACTATGAGGAAGTTTACTGTCAGTAACCTAACAGAAAATGTATTTCAGAGGGAGGGACGCTGGCCATGCTGTCTTTTGTCACCAGGAAGTAATTATGCCATCTTGTGCCAATAGTCAAGTGCTGAATTCTGTAAATAGCTGTCATTGCTGAGATATGCAGCTTCCCTGCTGGCTTGTGCTGTTAAGATACTGAAAGTCCAGTCAATTAGAAATCATTCATGCACCATTGAGCAATGATTTTCCATACTGCTGTGAAACTCAGCCCTAGGATCCTAAATATCCTACACAATATACACCAATTGTTTCCCCGCTCCTACACTGCCTCCCACTTTCCAGCCTCGCCAAACACCGGGGCTACCAGCAATAACAATAAGAGGGGTGGATTTTAAGAACCGTCCAGGTACTCTGCAAATAATAATAATAAAAAAAAACTTTTGTCTATCCTCTTATGGCACAACAGGTGCAGTTAACCCTATCACTGCCAACTGCCAGAACAGCACGTTCCTACAAATTGATGGGTGAAAGGTCAACCAAGGCTAAAAGGGTGGACAAAGGACAAACCTGCCCATCAAAAAAGACTGCCGAAGACAATGAATTTCTTATTGAGTGATCAACGCAATAGGAAATATTCCGTTCTGTACTAGGCAATACGCAAGCTGTTTTCCAAGCAGTGCAAACATTTCAAGGATAATATTAGTAATCAGACAGCACATGTAACATGAATCATTACTTCCTTGAATGGCACCCTGTAATTCATTGAAATGAGAGATATCAATACCATGCACACACTGCTGAGTAAATGCCGCCTGTGAGATATTGTAAGGCACCAAACAAGAAAAAAAATCAAAAGGCAACAATTATAATAATAAATAATGTCGTAATAATAATAATAATAATAATAATAATAATAATAATAATAATCACCATCAAAAAAGGGCATTGTATAGTACAATTACAATAGAAATACATGATAAATACTTAAAGGCATACAGCACACATTGTCTTTAGTGACAAACGGTCAACTATGCAGCCTAAGTCATATATTGGAAGGTTATACAAAGCATATGCTACAAAGATTGATACCAACACACAAATGAATGGTACATTAGCCATGCCAATTGAAACAATAAACACACAGTACATATATCATACATCCATATTAATGTAAAAGCCCTGAAGTTAATATAGTAGATCACCAGTGCTATTAAAGCTGTTTTATTTCTACCAATCCATCCTTTGTCATTGATCACATGGACTTGTAGTCATACACCTGCACCCATCTACTAGAACAAATATCTCTTATCCAGAGGAAAGGTAAACCCCTCTCTCCCACACACAGCACTTTGGCAGTACCTACCTTGCTCTGCAGAGAGGTACCAGGGCAGAGTGAGGCAGATGAGGCAGGTGAGGGTGCTGCAGAGCCCCATGCTGTGTGTACTGTAGATACCCAGAGATGCTGATACTGATGCTGATGCTCCTGCTGCTGTTTGTAGCTCCCAGTTTGGATTCAGGCTGCTCCATAATAGGAATGGGAAGGCGGATCAGAGCCTGGAGCACAGGCCAATGAGAGTGTGAACGGGGAGGGAGCCAACACGTGTTGGGTTTCTATGAGGGAAGGGGGGTGTTGAAGCTGCAGAGTGAGTGGAGGGTGGAAATTTGGACACATTAGAGAAAAGATGTGATCAAGCACAGACTAAATGCAATGGGAGGATGTGCAGCCAGCATTTTATTATTCGTGCATTCTTGACACAGCACTCACTGACCAGCTGTATGTGAAAGTATTCAAATGCAGAATGGCTGAGTTTGTCATGTGGCACTGCTCAGCATGACTTGTGTGTTCCAGAAAAGCAGTCTCAAAAAGCTGAACGATGATTTTAGCTCTGCTACATCTGTAGCTGGAATAAACGGAAGCTTTAATGAGCTGAATGGATTTAGTTTAATGTGCTGTTTTTTTATGTTTCGAATCATAAGACTACTAAATAAAAAGACAAGCTCTTATACATTGAAAGAACCAAAGACTTTAGATTTACTTTATTCTATTTTTGTCTTATTCTGCTATTTTTATACTGGAAAGGATTAATAATTACATGAAATATACAGCCCCTAAAGTTTATTGCACAGAGGAGATAATTACGGGTGGAATCTGCTGTCAATTGCATGTGTGTTGGGGTACCAAAGGTTAAAGAGCTTGGATTTTCGTCCATGCAATCCTTTGTTCACTTGGAGATAAGTGGTGTGCATGGTTGCAACTTATCTCCTCTTCCTTATTGAAAACGGATCATTAAGGGGCTCAGGCAGCATAATTACAAAAAATATATTATCCATATAGTACAGCATGTATATATATATATATATATATATATATATATATATATATATATATATATATATATATATATTTAGAGAGAGAGAGAGAGATATGACGTACGTACAGCAGCAACCACAGCAGCAACCACACATGAAAAGGTCTCATTCCACGATGTTCTGGATATACCAAAGGTTGGTCAGTGTTCCCTCCATGAATACCAGACAGGAATGGCCCACACCAAGACACCTGATGCTGGTCCTGTGTATCTCTGTACCATGCATGATGGCAGTAGATGCTCTCCAGCCCTCTTGCAAACTTTGTTGAAGCCATCATTAGTACTAAGGCAAAACCTGCTCTTGCCACCGAGCACTATTGTTTGCCATTGATGGTTGCATCACAGTTCGCATCTACTGCCATCATGTATAGTGTGGACACACAGAACCAACACCAGGTGTTATTGTATGGGGCAGTATTAGCTACCATGACCATTCCTGTCTGGTATTCATAGAGGAAACATTGACCAGCCTTCGATATATCCCAGACATTGTGGAACCAGTCCTACTGCCTTTTTTGATTGAGTTATAACACATGGTGCCTGCCCACACACTACCTACACTACACAATGTGCTCTTCGGGGTATCTAGTTGTTCCCCTGGCCAGCTCAATGAGCCAGATCACTCCCCCATTGAGAATGTCTGGGACTGGTTGGGTGATGGATCTCCCATGCACAGCAGCCACCAACCACCTTGGCTGAACTATAGGTCCAAGTTGGAAGAGCTTGGAATAACGTACCACAGGAGGATATCCAGTGTTTGTATGACCATTACTAGTGATGAGCAAAGTTTACAAAAATTTGATTTGGCTGCTTTGCTGAATTTCACAATGGAATTATTTTCAGATGCCACGATCAGCAATGAACATGGCGTCTTAGGGGTTCAATGATGAGGGGCGGCACAATTGCCCATTCCCATTCATTCCGTCTGCTACTTACAAAGAAATGTGCTTAGTGACAAAGTAATTCATAATGAAGCGCATTACTTTGTAAGTAGCAAGGCGCAATGATGGGGAAATGTGATTGCGCCCCTTATAATTGAACCCCTGAAATGCAGCAATCATCGCTGATCATGGCATCCGAGAATAATAGTGATGTCTTCAGGGGTTTAATAGGACCTGTCCCCTCTCCTGACATGCCTGTTTTAATAGCTTCATACATTCCCCATTTAATAACATTTCTGGAACATCTATTCTTATGGCTATATGTTATGCCATTCCTTCATTATTTCTACTAGAAATTATGAATTCATTTCAATTAGCCTTCAGCAGGGGCGTTGCTAGGGTATCAAAAGATCAGGGGCCTAAGCCACAGTGAATATGGTGCAATTCTCTATGTCGACCCTCGCCCCAACAGCAGGATACCTCACATCCTGTGCCTCCCAACTGAAGTCTTCTGTGATGTAGATCTTCTCTGTCATCATCTTCTCCATTCGGCCCGGACAACTTCTCTCAGCCACCTCGTCTCTGCAGAGTATGACACACAGACATCTTATCTTCCTCACATTTCTATCATCATCCCCCCACCCTGGAGTCCCCACAGTGTTATCCTGCTGCTCACTGTGTTCCCCGATACCCCCAAATACTATCCTGAATAAATATCAGTGCCCCCCATAGTAATAGTCCTACCAGTAGTAATTCCCTCATTAGTAACACTGCACACTACAGTGACCCCAGCACTGATAATGCTCCCCAAGGGTGCCTCCATTAGTAGAAGAGTCCTCCAGTATTAATAATGCCCTCACAGAGCCCCCAGTAGTAATAAGGCTCCCTATTGGTCCCCCAGTGGTAATCAAGCTCTGTACAGACCCCTCAGTAGTAATAGGACCCCCATAGTGTTCTTAGTAGAAATAAGGCAGATCTATAAGTCTCTCCTATAGAGCCCCCAGTAGTAATAAGAACGCCTAATGTCCCCTGGATTTATAATATCCCTACAGTGCCCCCAGTATTTATATCTCAGCCAATCAACATGCAGGAGAGTCTTTGGTACCTCCTAGCATCAGGTGGGGCCCCCACAAGTCGATAGCTGGGATTGGCTGGCCAGATCAGATGACCTGGGATTATAAGAATCTGGTCCCGCACTGCTCGCCTCAGACGCCGCCTGCATGAAATTAGGGATAGAGCTGCTGTCTGTCAGGGAGAGTGTTAGGGCCTGAATTTAGATGTTGGTTAGGCAGGAATCACCCACAAAGAACCCAACAACCCTTCTTAGGGCTACAAGCACCTTTTTTTTTGTCTCCTGGCTGCTGGCTGGGACTTGTAGTGCAGCTACCGCCATCTTGGCTGCACACTGTACACAGCGACTGGTGGCAGAAGGGACAGCACGTGGTCCACACAGACCCAAAAGAAATTGCCCAAAGTCCTCTCAGTACTCATTTTTGCTGCTGCTGCTTCTGTACCTTGGCTTGCTGGATCTGTCTAGGGAATACGTTTTTTCTCTCATTTCTATACACTACAGTCCAGTGAACAATTATGTAGTGTACTGTACAGTAGCGTCAGTCTAGGGAATATGTTTTTTCTCTCATTTCTATACACTACAGTCCAGTGAATAATTATGTAGTATTCTGTACAGTAGCGTCAGTCTAGGGAATACGTTTTTTCTATCATTTCTATAAACTACAGTCCAGTGAACAATTATGTAGTGTACTGTACAGTAGCGTCAGTCTAGTGAATACGTTTTTTCTCTCATTTCTATACACTACAGTCCAGTGAACAATTATGTAGTATGCTGAACAGTAGCGTCAGTCTAGGGAATACATTTTTTCTATCATTTCTATACACTACAGTCCAGTGAAAAATTGTGTAGTGTACTGTACAGTAGCGTCAGTCTAGGAAATACGTTTTTTCTATCATTTCTATGCACTACAGTCCAGTGAACAATTATGTAGTGTGCTGTACAGTAGCGTCAGTCTAGGGAATACGTTTTTTTATATATCCTACTGTGCAGTGAAAAATTGAGTGGTTTGCAGTGCAATAGCCGCCGTCTAAAGACTACTTTTTTCCTCTCAGTGATATATACTACAGTGCAGTGCAAAATTCTATTGTGTGCTGCACACTAGCCGGAGTGTGGAAAATATACGTTTTTCCTCTCAGTCATATATACTACAGTGCAGTGCAAAATTGAGTCGTGTGCTGCACACTAGCCGGAGTGTAGAAATTATACATTTTTCCTCTCAGTCATATATACTACATTGCAGTGCAAAATTCTGTTGTGTGCTTCACACTAGCCGAAGTGTACAAAATATACGTTTTTTCTTTCAGTTATATATTATACAGTGCAGTGCAAAATTCTGTCGTGTGCTGCATACTAGCCGGAGTGTAGAAAATATACGTTTTTCTTCTCAGTTATATATCCTACAGTGCAGTCAAAAATTGAGTGGTTTGCGGTGCAATAGCCGCTGTCTAAAGACTACGTTTTTCCACTCAGTCATATATACTACAGTGCAGTGCGAAATTGTGTTGTGTGCTGCACACTAGCCAGAGTGTAGAAAATATACGTTTTTCTCTCAGTTATATATTATACAGTGCAGTGAAAAATTCTGTCGTGTGCTGCACACTAGCCGGAGTGTAGAAAATATACGTTTTTCCTCTCAGTCATATGTACTACAGTGAAGTGCAAAATTCTGTTGTGTGCTGCACACAAGCCGGAGTGTAGAAAATATACGTTTTTTCTCTCAGTCATATATACTACAGTGTGGTGCAAAATTCTGTCGTGTGCTGCACACTAGCCGGAGTGTAGAAAATATGCATTTTTCCTCTCAGTCATATATACTACAGTGAAGTGCAAAATTCTGTTGTGTGCTGCACACTAGCCGGAGTGTAAAAAATATATGTTTTTCCTCTCAATTTTATATCCTACAGTGCAGTGATAAACTGAGTAGTTTGCAGTGCAATAGCCGCTGTCTAAAGACAACGTTTTTCCTCTCAGTCATATATACTACAGTGCAGTGCGAAATTGTGTCGTGTGGTGCACACTAGCCGGAGTGTAGAAAATATACGTTTTTCCTCTCAGTTATATATACTACCGTGCAGTGCGAAATTCTGTTGTGTGCTGCACACTAGCCGGAGTGTAGAAAATATACGTTTTTCCTCTAAGTTATATATACTACAGTGCAGTGCGAAATTCTGTTGTGCGCTGCACACTAGCCGGAGTGTAGAAAATATACGTTTTTTCTCTCAGTTATATATTATACAGTGCAGTGCAAAATTTTGTCGTGTGCTCCACACTAGCCGGAGTGTGGAAAATATAAGTTTTTTTCTCTCAGATATATATTATACAGTGCAGTGAAAAATTCTGTCATGTGCTGCACACTAGCCAGAGTATAGAAAATATACGTTTTTTCTCTCAGTTATATATTATACAGTGCAGTGAAAAATTCTGTCATGTGCTGCACACTAGCCGGAGTGCAGACAATATATGTTTTTTCTCTCAGTCATATATACTACATTGCAGTGCAAAATTCTGTTGTGTGCTTCACACTAGCCGAAGTGTACAAAATATACGTTTTTTCTTTCAGTTATATATTATACAGTGCAGTGCAAAATTCTGTCGTGTGCTGCATACTAGCCGGAGTGTAGAAAATATACGTTTTTCTTCTCAGTTATATCCTACAGTGCAGTCAAAAATTGAGTGGTTTGCGGTGCAATAGCCGCTGTCTAAAGACTACGTTTTTCCACTCAGTCATATATACTACAGTGCAGTGCGAAATTGTGTTGTGTGCTGCACACTAGCCAGAGTGTAGAAAATATACGTTTTTTCTCTCATTTATATATTATACAGTGCAGTGAAAAATTCTGTCGTGTGCTGCACACTAGCCGGAGTGTAGAAAATATACGTTTTTCCTCTCAGTCATATGTACTACAGTGAAGTGCAAAATTCTGTTGTGTGCTGCACACAAGCCGGAGTGTAGAAAATATACGTTTTTTCTCTCAGTCATATATACTACAGTGTGGTGCAAAATTCTGTCGTGTGCTGCACACTAGCCGGAGTGTAGAAAATATGCATTTTTCCTCTCAGTCATATATACTACAGTGAAGTGCAAAATTCTGTTGTGTGCTGCACACTAGCCGGAGTGTAAAAAATATATGTTTTTCCTCTCAATTTTATATCCTACAGTGCAGTGAAAAACTGAGTAGTTTGCAGTGCAATAGCCGCTGTCTAAAGACAACGTTTTTCCTCTCAGTCATATATACTACAGTGCAGTGCGAAATTGTGTCGTGTGGTGCACACTAGCCGGAGTGTAGAAAATATACGTTTTTCCTCTCAGTTATATATACTACCGTGCAGTGCGAAATTCTGTTGTGTGCTGCACACTAGCCGGAGTGTAGAAAATATACGTTTTTCCTCTAAGTTATATATACTACAGTGCAGTGCGAAATTCTGTTGTGTGCTGCACACTAGCCGGAGTGTAGCAAATATACGTTTTTTCTCTCAGTTATATATTATACAGTGCAGTGCAAAATTTTGTCGTGTGCTCCACACTAGCCGGAGTGTGGAAAATATAAGTTTTTTTCTCTCAGATATATATTATACAGTGCAGTGAAAAATTCTGTCATGTGCTGCACACTAGCCAGAGTATAGAAAATATACGTTTTTTCTCTCAGTTATATATTATACAGTGCAGTGAAAAATTCTGTCATGTGCTGCACACTAGCCGGAGTGCAGACAATATATGTTTTTTCTCTCATTTATATATTATACAGTGCAGTGAAAAATTCTGTTGTGTGCTGCACACTAGCCAGAGTGTAGAAAATATACGTTATTCCTCTCAGTCATATATACTACAGTGCAGTGCAAAATTCTGTCATGTGCTGCACACTAACCGGAGTGTAGAAAATATACGTTTTTTTTTCTCAGTTATATATTATACAGTGCAGTGGAAAATTCTGTCGTTTGCTGCACACTAGCCAGAGTGTAGAAAATATACGTTTTTCTCTCAGTTATATATTATACAGTGCAGTGAAAAATTCTGTCATGTGCTGCATACTAGCCGGAATGTAGAAAATATACGTTTTTTCTCTCATTTATATATTATACAGTGCAGTGAAAAATTCTGTCGTGGGCTACACACTAGCCGGAGTGTAGAAAATATACGTTTTTTCTCTGTTATATATTATACAGTGCAGTGCAAAATTCTGTCGTTTGCTGCACACTAGCCGGACTGTAGAAAATACACGTTTTTCCTCTTAGTCATATATACTACAGTGCAGTGCAAAATTCTGTCGTGTGCTGCACACTAGTCGGAGTGCAGAAAATATACTTTTTTTCTCTCAGTCATATATACTACAGTGTAGTGCAAAATTCTGTTGTGTGCTGTACACTTGTCGGAGTGTAGAAAATATACGTTTTTCCTCTCAGTTATATATCCTACAGTGCAGTGAAAAATTGAGTGGTTTGCGGTGCAATAGCCGACGACTAAAGACTATGTTTTTCATGTCAGTCATATATACTACAGTGCAATGCGAAATTTTGTCGTGTGCTGCAAACTAGCCGGAGTGTAGAAAACATGCTTTTTATCTCTCACTTATATATTATACAGTGCAGTGCAAAATTCTGTCGTTTGCTGCACACTAGCCGGAGTGTAGAAAATATACGTTCTTTTCTCTCAGTTATATATTATACCGTGCAGTGCAAAATTCTGTCGTGTGCTGCACACTATCCAGACTGTAGAAAATATATGTTTTTTTCTCTCAGTTATATATTATACAGTGCAGTGCAAAATTCTGTCGTGTGCTGTACACTAGCCAGAGTGTATAAAATATACGTTTTTCCTCTTAGTCATATATACTACAGTGCAGTACAAATTTCTGTCGTGTGCCTCACACTAGCCAGAGTGTAGAAAATATGTTTTTCCTCTCAGTTATATATCCTACAGTGCAGTGAAAAATTGAGTGGTTTGCGGTACAATAGCCGCCATCTAAAGACTACGTTTTTTCTCTCAGTCATATATACTACAGTGCAGTGTGAAATTGTGTCATGTGTTGCACACTAGCCAGAGTGTAGAAAATATATGTTTTTCCCCTCAGTCATATATACTACAGTGCAGTGTAAAATTCTGTCGTGTGCTGCACACTAGCCAGAGTGTAGAAAATATACGTTTTTTCTCTCAGTTATATATTATACAGTGCAGTGAAAAATTCTGTCATGTACTGCACACTAGCAGGAGTGTAGAAAATGTATGTTTTTTCTCTAATTTATATATTATACAATGCAGTGCAAAAATCCTGTTGTGGGCTGCACACTAGCCGGAGTGTAGAAAAAATACATTTTTTCTCTCAGTAATATATTATACAGTGCAGTGAAAAATTCTGTCATGTACTGCACACTAGCAGGAGTGTAGAAAATGTATGTTTTTTCTCTAATTTATGTATTATACAATGCAGTGCAAAAATCCTGTTGTGGGCTGCACACTAGCCGGAGTTTAGAAAATATACATTTTTTCTCTCAGTCATATATACTGCAGTGCAGTGCAAAATTCTGTTGTGTGCTCCACACTAGCCAGAGTGTAGAAAATATACTTTTTTTTAATCTCAGTCACATATACTACAGTGCAGTGCAAAATTCTGTTGTGTGCTGCACACTAGCCTGAGTATAGAAAATATAAGTTTTTCCTCTCAGTAACATATCCTACAGTGCAGTGAAAAATTGAATTGCTTGCGGTTCAATAGCCGCCGTCTAAAGACTACGTTTTTACTCTCAGTTATATATACTACAGTGCAGTGTGAAATTGTGTTGTGTGCTGCACACTAGCCGGAGTGTAGAAAATATACGTTTTTACTCTCAGTCATATATACTACAGTGCAGTGCAAAATTCTGTCAGGTGCTGCACACTAGCAGGAGTGTAGAAAATATACATTCTTCCTCTCAGTTATATATCCTATAGTGCAGTGAAAAATTGAGTGGTTTGCGGTGCAATAGCCAACGTCTAAAGACTACGTTTTTTCTCTCAGTCATATATACTACAGTGCAGTGCGACATTGTGTCGTGTGCTCCACACTAGCCGGAGTGTAGAAAATATACGTTTTTCTTCTCAGTCATATAAAATGCAGTGCAGTGCAAAATTCTGTCATGTGCAGCACACTAGCCGGAGTGTAGAAAATATGCGTTTTTCTCTCAGTTATATATTATACAGTGCAGTGCAAAATTCTGTCGTTTGCTGCACACTAGTTAGAGTGCAGAAAACATACGTTTTTTCTCTCAGTTATATATTATACAGTGCAGTTAAAAATTCTGTCGTGTGCTGCACACTAGCCAGAGTGTAGAAAATATACGTTTTTTCTCTCAGTTATATATTATACAGTGCAGCGAAAAATTCTGTTGTGTGCTGCACACTAGCCGGAGTGTAGAAAATATACGTTTTTTCTCTCAGTTATATATTATACAGTGCAGTGAAAAATTCTGTCATGTGCTGCACACTGGCCGGAGTGTAGAAAATATACGTTTTTTCTCTCAGTCATATATACTACAGTGCAGTGTAAAATTCTGTCGTGTGCTGCACACTAGCCGGAGTGTAGAAAATATACGTTTTTCATCTCAGTTATATATCCTACAGTGCAGTGAAAAATTGAATGGCTTGCAGTTCAATAGCCGCCGTCTAAGGACTACGTTTTTCCTCTCAGTCATATATACTACAGTGCAGTGCGAAATTGTGCCGTGTGCTGCACAATAGCCAGAATTTAGAAATTATACGTTTTTCCTCTCAGTCATATATACTACAGTGCAGTGCAAAATTCTGTCGTGTGCTGCACACTAGCCAGAGTGTAGAAAATATACGTTTTTCCTCTCAGTTATATTTCCTACAGTGCAATGAAAAATTGAGTGGTTTACAGTGCAATAGCCGCGGTCTAAAGACTACGTTTTTCCTCTCAGTCATATATACTACAGTGCAGTGCGAAATTTTGTTGTGTGCTGCACACTAGCCGGAGTGTAGAAAATATGTTTTTTTCTCTCAGTTATATATTATACAGTGCAGTGCAAAATTCTGTCGTGTGCTGCATACTAGCAAGAGTGTAGAAAATATACGTTTTTTCTCTACGTTATATATTATACAGTGCAGTGAAAAATTCAGTTGTGTGTTGCACACTAGCCGGAGTGTAGAAAATATACGTTTTTTTCTCTCAGTTATATATACTACAGTGCAGTGCAAAATTCTGTCGTGTGCTGCACACTAGCCAGAGTGTAGAAAATATACGTTTTTCCTCTCAGTTATAAATCCTACAGTGCAGTGAAAAATTGACTGGTTTGCAGTGCAATAACCGCCGTCTAAAGACTAAGTTTTTTCTCTCAGTCATATATACTACAGTGCAGTGCGAAATTGTGTCGTGTGCTGCACACTAGCCGGAGTTTAGAAAATATACGTTTTTCCTCTCAGTCATATATACTACAGTGCAGTGCAAAATTCTGTCGTGTGCTGCACACTAGCCAGAGTGTAGAAAATATACGTTTTTCCTCTCAGTTATATATCCTACATTGCAGTGAAAAATTGAGTGGTTTGCGGTGCAATAGCCGCCGTCTAAAGACTACGTTTTTTCTCTCAGTCATATATACTACAGTGCAGTGCGAAATTGTGTCGTGTGCTGCACACTAGCCGGAGTGTAGTTTTTTCTAACAGTTTTTTCTCTGTTATATATTATACAGTGTAGTGCAAAATTCTGTCGTGTGCTGCACACTAGACAGAGTGTAGAAAATATACGTTTTTTCTTTCAGTTATATATTATACAGTGCAGTGAAAAATTCTGTTTCGTGCTGCAAACTAGCCAGAGTGTAGAAAATATATGTTTTTTCTCTCAGTTATATATTATACAGTGCAGTGCAAAATTCTGTCGTGTGCTGCACACTAGCCAGAGTGTAGAAAATATACGTTTTTCCTCTCAGTTATATATCCTACTGTGCAGAGAAAAATTGAGTGGTTTGCGGTGCAATAGCCCCCGTCTAAAGACTACATTTTTCCTCTCAGTCATATATACTACACTGCAGTGCGAAATTGTGTCGTGTGCTACACACTAGCCAGAGTGTAGAAAACACGTTTTTTATTCTCAGTAATATGTCATACATTGCAGTGAAAAATTGAGTGGTTTGCGGTACAATACCGCTGTCTAAAGACTACATTTTTCCTCTCAGTCATATATACTACAGTGCAATGCGAAATTGTGTCGTGTGCTGCACACTAGCCGGAATTTAGAAAATATAAGTTTTTCCTCTCAGTCATATATACTACAGTGCAGTGCAAAATTCTGTCGTGTACTGCACACTTGCCTGAGTGTAGAAAATAAAAGTTTTTCCTCTCAGTTATATTATCCTACAGTGCAGTGAAAA
>ONZH01005761.1:0-81942 GCA_900303285.1 Rhinella marina | reverse complement strand
TATAACACTTTTTTTTATTGTTTTATCTCAGTGATACAAATCCATTTCATACAGCTGTGTGGAACCATTCTGTGTGTCACAGTTCAGCTGTCCCACTCACCACAAACCACAATCCGTATTTTCTGTCCAGGTGACCCATACTGTACGTCACGTAATCAAATACGGTCTTTTGCTTTCACTGATACAGCTACATTACAAAAATCTCTGTGCGACATTTGTCTGGGTTGCAGTCAAAATAGCCACAGTAAGCAGGGGCTGAGTTTGCTCTCTGATATTTTCTGCACGTCACGTTAAAAAAAATATATATATAAAAAAAATATTTAAAAAAATAGTTTTTTTGTTGTTTTATCTCAGTGATACAAATCCATTTCATACAGCTGTGTGGAACCATTCTGTGTGTCACAGTTCAGCTGTCCAGTCACCACAAAGCACAATCCGTATTTTCTGTCCAGGTGACACATTCTGTACGTCACGTAATTAAAAAAGGTCTTTTGCTATTACTGATACAGCTACATTACAAAAATCTCTGTGCGACATTTATCTGGGTTGCAATTAAGCAGACCAAGTCTGCCTAATCTAATAGTTTCAGTGTAATTGCTCCATACGGCACGGTACATAATAACATATGTAATTTAGCTCTAACTTATCCACCTATATACAAAGCACAATCCGTATTTTCTGTCCAGGTGACACATTCTGTACGTCACTTAATTAAAAAAGGTCTTTTGCTCTCACTGATACAGCTACATTACAAAAATCTCTGTGCGACATTTGTCTGGGTTGCACTTAAGCAGACCAAGTCCTCCTAATCTAATAGTTTCAGTGTAATTGCTCCATACTGCACGGTACGTAATAACATACGTAATTTTGCTCTAACTTATCCACCTATATATTTTCTTGTTCAGATTGAACACGTTTGTGGGTTTCAGTACAGCAGGCCCCCATTTTTTTTTGTACATATAATACACTTATATACAGAAAATGTTGAACCCCAGGGCTAAGGGTCGAGGACGAGGGCGTGGGCATTCAATTACTGCAGGGGGCAGAGGCCATGGTCCTCGGCAGGGTGAGACAGTACCTGCTGATGAGGGAGCAGGGGAACGCAGCAGAGCTACACTCCCTAGCTTCATGTCTCAACTTACAGGGACACATGGTAGAGAACTGTTGAAACCACAACAGTGTGAACAGGTGATGTCGTGGATTGCGGACAATGCTTCAAGTAATTTGTCCACCAGTCAGTCTTCTACGCAGTCCACCCACGTTACCCAAGGGAGCACTCCTCTGGCTCCTCCACCTCAACCTCCTTCCCCCCAGTCTGCCCCCTCCCAGGAAAATTTGGAATGTGATCCAGCATACTCTCAGGAACTGTTTTCTGGACCCTTCCCAGAGTCACAAACCACTTCTCAGGTTGCTGCTGACCTCTTTCCCGATGCCCAAGTTTTCCAACTGTCGCAGTCTGTGGGTGATGATGATGACATTGTTGACTTAGTGGAAGAAGTGTGTAAAGCGGTGTTGGACGATGAGGAGACACGGTTGTCAGACAGTGGTGAAGTTGTTGTCAGGGCAGGAAGTCCGAGGGGGGAGCAGACTGAGGAATCGGAGGATGACGAGGTGACTGACCCAAGCTGGGTTGATAAGCCGAGTGAAGACAGTGCTTCTGAGGCGGAGGCGAGTGCTGCAACAGAACAGGTTGGAAGAGGCAGTGGTGTGGCCAGAGGGAGAAGCAGGGCCAGAGCTGGTGCATCAGCAGCAACTGTTTCACGTAGTGAAGCTCCCGTGGCGAGACCTAGATGTTCGCAAGTCTGGAGGTTCTTTAAAGAAAGTGAGGATGACCGACGGACTGTGGTGTGCAACCTGTGCCACACCAGGATCAGCAGGGGTGCCACCACTACTAGCCTTACCACCACTAGCATGCGCAGGCATATGAGTGCTAAACACCCCACTCAATGGAACCAAGGCCGTTCACACCACTGCTCCTTCCCCTGCGTCACTCGCTGCCTCTGCTAGTCAACCCCCTGCCCAGGACCCCGGCACGAGCGCCTCCCGCCGGAAAACCACACCTTCGCCTCCACGATCCTCCACAGCATCCACCAATGTGTCCCAGCGCAGCGTTCAGCTGTCTTTACAGCAGACGCTGGAGCGCAAGAGGAAATACAGTTCCACCCACATGCCCAAGCCCTCAATGTCCACATCTCCAAATTGCTGAGCATGGAGATGCTGCCCTATAGGCTGGTAGAGACCGAGGCCTTTCGCAATCTCATGGCGGTGGCTGCCCCTCAGTATTCGGTCCCCAGCCGCCACTATTTTTCCCGATGTGCCGTCCCATCCCTACACTAGCACGTGTCACAGAACATCATCCGTGCCCTGACCAATGCTGTTTCTGAGAAGGTCCACCTAACCACGGACACGTGGACAAGTGCTGCAAGGCAGGGACACTATATATCACTGATGGCACATTGGGTTAAGTTGGTGGAGGCTGGGACCGAGACTGACCCTGGGGCCGCTCATGTACTGCCCACACCGAGGATTGCGGGGCCTACCTCAGTCAGGTCTCTCAGACGTACTATGCCTCCTCCTCCGACCACTCCTCCTCCTCATCTCCTCCGAATTACCATCCGTGGGCACGGCGCCTTCAGTCGATAGCTCTAGGCGTGGGAGCAGTGCCGTGGGTAAGCGCCAGCAGGCGGTGCTCAAACTGCTGAGCTTAGGTGACAAAAGGCACACCACCCAAGATCTGTTACAGGGCATCATGGCACAGACCGATCTGTGGCTGGCACCGCTGAACCTCAAGCCAGGCATGGTTGTGTGTGACAACGGGCGTAACCTGGTGGTGGCTCTGCAACTCGGCAGACTGACACATGTGCCATGCCTGGCCCACGTGTTCAATCTAATAGTTCAGCGGTTCCTCAAGACATACCCCAATCTGTCTGATTTGCTCACCAAGGTGCGCCGCATCTGTGCGCATTTCCGCAAGTCGACCACAGATGCTGCCACTCTCAGGGCAGCGCAGCGCCGCCTACAACTGCCTTCTCACCGACTGTTGTGCGACGTGCCCACAAGATGGAATTCGACATTAAACATGTTATCCAGAGTTTGCCAGCAGCGCAGAGCAATTGTAGTCTGCCAGATGTCAACTTCCACCAGAACTGGTAGTCAGGTCACTCAGATTCCTCAAGTCTACAATGAGGAGTGGACGTGGATGTCTGATATCTGCCAGGTGTTCAGCAACTTTGAGGAGTCAACACAGATGGTCAGCGGCGATGCCGCCATTATCAGCCTCACCATCCCGCTGCTTTGTCTGTTGAAAAACTCACTGCTCAGCATGAAGTCGGATGCTTTGCACTTGTCACAAGAGACGGTGGAGGAAGATACGTCGCTTGATAGCCAGAGTACCCTCCGGTCTGTTTCTCAGCGCATATCGGAGGAGGGGGATGAGGAGGAAGAGGAGGAGAATGTCGGCGAGACAGAAGAGGGTACCAGTGCTCAGTCCTTCTTAACTCTTGAGCGTGTATGGTCTGAAGAGGAGGATTTGGAAGAGGAGGAGGAAATGGAGAGTCAGGCCAGTGAGGAGAGGGAATTCTTGCGTGTTGGGACTCTGGCGCACATGGCAGACTTCATGTTAGGCTGCCTATCCCGTGACACTCGCGTTAGAAGCATTTTTTCAAACACCGATTACTGGGTGTTCACTCTCCTGGACCCACGGTACAAGCAGAACCTTTCCACTCTCTTCCCTGTAGAGGAAAGGAGTATGAGAGTGAATCAATATCAACAGGCCCTGGTGCACAAGCTGAAACAATCCTTCCCATCTGACGCCGCTAGCGGCAGAGGGCGTGGTTCTGTGGGCCAAGTAGCGGGAGAGAGGAGGCGAGCAGGTAGCTTGTCCAGCACTGGCAGGGGAACGCTCTCCAAGGCCTTTGCCAGTTTTATGTCACCCCAGCAAGACACTGTCACCTGCCCCCAGTCTAGGCAGAGTAGGGGTGAGCTTTACAGAAAGATGGTGAGGGAGTACCTAGCTGACCATACCAACGTCCGGACCGATCACTCTGCTCCATACAACTACTGGGCTTCAAAGCTGGACACGTGGCCTGAACTATGTACGCCTTGGAGGTGCTGGCCTGCCCTGCCGCTAGCGTGTTGTCAGAGCGGGTATTCAGTGCAGCTGGTGGCGTCATCAACGATAAGCATACACGCCTGTCAACTGACAGCACTGACAGGCTGACGCTTATTAAAATGAACAAAGCCTGGATTTCACCGGAATTCAAATCTCCTCCGGGGGAAAGCAGCTAAAGATTAACATTACTTATGTATCCGATTCCTCTTCTCTACTCCTCCTCCTCCTTGTCGTCTTTGGCTAACGCTGACCCAAAAAACGCAATTTTTTAGAGGTCCAACTGGCACTCTTTTACCACAATTTTTCCGGAGGTCCACCTACAGGCCCTCTCTCTAAACAATTTTTCTTTCCGCCTAGTTGGGTGCTTCCCTAACATGTGATGGGCATGTGCCTCGCCTTTCTTGGTCTGGGTGAGCACAATTGCCATGAGGGTAACCACCAGGCTGTTGCCTGAGAATTTGGGGTAATGGTGGGATTAGGCAGCCTCAGAGGCATCCATACATGCTGCCCCTGCTGTTTCCTGTCCATTTCCGTGGTGTTTCCATCATTTTCTGATGTTTCCAGGTTTTCACCCAGCCTTCCCTAGGCAGAGCCTTGGTCCCCTGCAAAAATGCTCGAGTCTCCCATTGACTTCAATGGGGTTCGTTACTCGAAACGAGCACCCGAGCATCGGGAAAAGCACCAGCCTATGTGCGCTCTCCCATTCTCAGCCACCAGAGAGGCCAGAGTTTTTTCCTATAGTGTGCAAGACTGGCCCCCACTGCTGGATTACAGGGTGTTCATAAACATGCAAACGAGCAGTGTATATTGTGATGGAAACATTGATCCAGCCAGGGAAGGAAGCAATATAGATATTAACAATACATTAGTAAGTGGCTTGTATTAACTTGACAACTTGACTTGACATCAACAGCCAATATATGAAGTGCTTCTGGGTGTGTGGGTAAAACTGTGTATGTTGTGTTTTAACCTGATTTCTTGGGGTAGGGCGTTCCAGAGAACTGGTGCAGCTCGGGAGAAGTCTTGCAGCTGGGAGTGAGAGGTTCAGGCAATGGTGGAAGTCAGCCGTAAATCATTGGCTGAACGGGTAGGGTTGTAGACGGAGATGAGGGAAGAGATGTATGGTGCAGCACTGTGTAGAGCTTTGTGGGTGAGGACAAGCAGTTTAAATTGGATTCTATATCATCGGAGTAGGCATCGGAGTAGCAGTTGGACAGATAGGTGACCCTGGCTGCTGCATTAAGGGGAGACCTATTAATAGAGTTACAGTTACCTCAAAGAGAAGGAAAAGAGAGCATTTATAGATTATTACAACTGATGTACCTCCCCAAATCCAATAATATACCTGCAGTGCTGTTATACTGATGCTGAGAAAGCTTTTGACCGAGTTGATTGGTCTTTCATTAAACAAGCATTACTAAATTTCCAAATTCCGGTCAAATTTATCTCAGCAATTTTCTCCATGCACTCTGAACCTTCTGCACAAGTAGCCGTTAATGGCCAACTCTCAAAGCCCTTTTCTATCTGTAGTGGGACAAGACAGGGGTGCCCACTGTCCTCGTTACTGTTTCTTCTCACGACAAAACGCTCCTACAAAAAATATGCTCTTGACCCCAGATTTGTGGTATACATTGTGGAGGGAGGGATCACAAAGTTTCTGCCTTCGCAGGTAACCTCCTTTTTATACTGTGTGACCCAGCACAAGCTTTATCTCATTTGCAACCTTTATTTGAAACTTCTGGACTTATCTCAGAATTTAAAATCAATATGTCTAAATAAAAAATCCTTAATATCTTTCTTTCTGTGGTATACATGTATCCTCAACAGAAAGACCTGTTCAAACTTAAATTTATACCTTTGCTACAATACATATCAAAAAGCTCTCCTCTTGAGACGTTCCTTTCTCCTCATCGATTGGACGCAAGTATCTGATCTGTAGCTTAATTATGCCTAAACTGACATACTTGTTCCAGACTCTGCCTATATGGGATTCTAGACGGCCCCACATTGCTACTCTACACTCATCAGGCCCCAAACTGGGCGGCATGGGATTGCCAGACATACACTTATACTATAAATCTGTTCACGTAGCAAGAATTATAGACTGAATTTGTCAACCAAAAGATAAATATTGTGTTGATGTCGAGGAGCATATAGTCCAACTACCCCTTAGATGCCTTATCCTCTACAATTGCCACCCAGTGTTTCCCGTCTATTCACTGAACATACATGGAACATATGGAAATCACTCAACCCCATCCATAAATTTGTATCGGAAGCTACACCATTGCTACAGGTCCGAGAAATATTAACTCCAAATATAGGACGCATAGTCAATGCCACATTAACACTCCACTCGCTACTAACCCAGGGTTTACTTCTAACCCAGGGTTTACTCCCAACGCTTGAGGAAACTAAAACAAATCTTAGAACCCCCCCACTTAACTTTTTGGCCTACACTACCCTACAATGAGCACTTAAATCCTTACTGAGCCATGCTTACTGTAATAGACCTTATCTCGCTTTGAATCTATGGTACAAAAAACTCCTCTCATACTTTGCTCACACTCTTATCGCAACACACAAACAAAGCATCAGACCTTTCTTACATAAAAGCATGGGAAAGTGACTTGCAAATAACATTCTCTGAAACCCAACTTAAAACACTCCTGAGAGCCTCTAAAATTACATCCAGATGTGCACGTATAGAGGAAAGTGGTTTCAAAATCTTGGCTAGATGGTATATGATTCCAGAGAGAATACACAAAATAGACAATTCACACCCAAGCTGCGTACACAGTGTTTCCTGGTTTTAACGTAATTTGGCATTCCCTTTTATGGGAGAAAAATATTCCCCCATTTAGCTTTGATAGCGAGGGTCTAAAAGCATAGCTATCCAGTAATAATCAGGCTGCTTAATGTCAATTACAAGCGCATCTCAATAAATTAGAATATCATCAAAAAGTTGTTTTTTTTTCAGTAATTCAGTTTAAAAAGTGAAACACATATATTATATAGTCACTGCAAACAGAGTGAACTTTTTCAAGTGTTTATTTATGTTAATGTTGATGATTATTGCTTACAGCCAAGGAAAACCCAAAATTCATTATTTCAGAAAATTAGAATAATTAACCCAAAACACCTGCAAAGGCTACCTAAGCCTTTAAAAAGGTCCCTTAGTCTGGTTCGGTAGGCGACACAATCATGGGGAAGACTGCTGTCTTGACAGATGTCCAGAAGGCTGTCATTGACACACTCCACAAGGAGTGGAAAGTTGAGTGGAAGGAAAAAAGATGGTAGAAAAAGGTGCACAAGCAACAGGGAGAACCACAGCCTTGATAGGATTGTTAAGAAAAGGCCTTCCCTAGATTTGGGGGAGATTCACAAGGAGTGGACTGCTGCTGGAGTCAGTGCTTCAAGAGCCACCACACACAGACGTATTCAGGACATGGGCTACAGTGTCGCATTCCATGTGTCAAGCCACTCATGACCAATAGACAACACCAGAAGCATCTTACCTGGGCCAAGGAGAAAAAGAAGTGGACTGTTGCTCAGTGGTCAAAGGTGTTGTTCTAAGATGAAAGTAAATTTTGCATTGCATTTGGAAATCAAGGTCCCAGAGTCTGGAGGAAGAGTGGAGAGGCACCCAATCCAAGCTGCTTGAGGTCTAGTATGAAGTTTCCACAATCAGTGATGGTTTGGGGAGCCATGCCATCTGCTGGTGTAGGTCCACTGTGTTTTATCAAGACCAAAGTCAGTGCAGCCGTCTACCAGGAAATTTTAGAGCACTTCATGCTTCTCTCTGCCAACAAGCTTTTGGGAGATGGAAATTTTATTTTCCAGCAGGACTTGGCACCTCTCCACACTGCCAAAAGTACCAATACCTGGTTTAAAAACCACAGTATCACTGTGCTTGATTGGCCAGCAAACTCGCCTGACCTTAACCCCATAGAGAATCTATGGGGGTATTGTCAAGAGGAAAATGAGAGACACCAGACCCAACAATGCAGACGAGCTGAAGGCTGCTATCAAAGCAACCTGGGCTTCCATAACACCTCTGCTGTGCCACAGGCTGATCGCTTCCATGCCACGCCGCATTGATGCAGTCATTCATGCAAATAGTAGCCCCGACCAAGTATTCAGTGCATTTACTGTACATACTCTTCATTTGGCCAACATTTCTGTGTTTAAATTTATTTTTACAGTTGGTCTAATATAATATTCAAATTTGACTTTTGGGTTTTCCTTGGCTGTAAGCCATAATCATCAACATTAACATAAATAAACACTTGAAAAAGTTCACCCTGTTTGTAATGACTCTATATAATATATGTGTTTCACCTTTTGAATTGAATTGCTGAAAAAAAACAACTTTTTGATGATATTCTAATTTATTGAGATGCACTTGTATATACCTGTCACTGCATTCTGGCTCTTCACAATCTAATGAATGAGGGAAGTATGATTTTATTTATTTATTTCATTTTATACTGTCAATATCAACTGTAATATCAATGTCAGACACTGCAGTCAGTTATGAACATGGCATCTGAGGGGTACAATGATGGGGGGAGGCGCAATCGTTCCTCTCCTCATTGCACCCACTACTTACAAAGAAATGTGCTTTGTGACAAAGTAATTAGTCACAAAGCAAATGTTGTTTGTAAAATTCGGTGATGTAGCCAAGTCGAATTTTTCAATACTTTCAATACAATGCTCATCACTAGTCATCATCGTCCTCTTACTCTTCCACCTCCTCCTCCTCTGGCAGTGGCAGCTCATTATCCTCCTCCTCCATGGCAGTTTCTCCTTGTGGGTCCCCAACAGCGACAGGGTGGACAGCAAGATGCTTTAGCTGTTCTTCCCCTGTCGTCCCTTGCTGCATGAGTGTCAGAGTCTGTTCTAAGATAAATATGAGGGGGATGGCATCTTTCATACTGCATGCTTTCATGCTGCATCTGCTGATAAACTTTTTGGCCTATTCGACAGGCTTCAGCACTCAATAGGCATCTTGGATGAGCTGCCACTGCCTGACCTTGAGGTAACACATGCTCCATGCTGCTGAGAAGGTCTGGTGCATGTTGTGGTAGCTGGTGGCTGCCACCTTGGCTTGCCCACGGGATGGGGTGATGCTGCTTCATGTGGTTCAATAGAGCTCTGGTGTCTACGTTTGTGTTTGCCGACCCATGACTTATTTTGTTTTTGCAGAGCTTGCAGAAGGCAATGCTTTTGTCTGTCTAGTAGCAGACGAACTTGACTTAGCTCTGGCATGTTTTGGGCTTAATTCACCCACAGTGTCAGCAGCATCACTACATCCAGTAGAAGACATGGCCCTGGCTGTTCTTTGGGAGGTACATCACCTATGTTCTTTATTGCTGCTGCCACCACTCTCCTCCTCTGATATTTCCTTATCCTTAGCACCCCATTCCGGCTCGCAGGTCCTGTGCAGCACACAATCGTCATTGGAGTCCTCACCCTCCCTGCTGCTTTTATCAGACTGTGAGATATCATGGTGGGCTCCTAGGCACCCCTCTCCTGCTTTGCATTTACCCCGACTGCCACTGTTGCTGCCCCCATCACCAATACCTTGGCCGCGGGTGCCACTACTACCACCACCAACAGAGCTATGCATGGGGTCTGCAGCCTCCTCCTGAAACTCCTCCTCAGGGCAGTAAAAATGCTGACTGCTCTCACACAAGTCATCAACAGAGAGTCTCTCTTGACTATCTGCCATAAGGTGTGATGGGGTTTTCTTGCCACTTCTTAAGAAAAAGGAAAGCATCCCACTAAGAAGGGCCAGTAAAGACAGAAAAGACTCCACTTAAAGTCTTCTCTAGGGCTGCAAAGAGGAGGAGCAGGAGGAACGCTGTGACCCCTGGCTCCATGGCACAGTATCAGTCATCTCCATGTCATCCTGCTGTGACAGAGAGGAGAAGTGAGTCATCCAATCTATAACCTCATACTCATCGATGTTGTGCCTTTCCGAAGCCAGGGACAACTACAGACTACTGCTTCTGGCTGGATAGTTGGTGCTGCTATTACCCACATTCTGGGTCTGGCTCTTTTGGAACCCTTCCGTATCCCTGACATTTTTTAGCCTAAATGTCCACAGTCACACAACTTTTAATACGATACTGCTACTGACAGTTGACTTTGGAAACACTGCAGTATAGGGGCCACCAACAGATTTATACCCAACGTCTTTTGCTCATTAAAACATTTATATTCAGAAAAAAAATTCAGTGCAAAACACAAGTTGACAAACTATTATGCAATTATTTCCCCCTATCCCCCCACCAAACTTTAAAGTGCCTGGAGATGCACCAACACAGACTTTGGCCTAGTTTTTCACTTTATGACTCATAGAATATGGAAAGGCAGGGGAAGCTGGCAGCCAGGGAGTGAGAAGTGAGGAGCTGAGGCTGGCTCTGCTTGGCAGTACATTCTAGATTAATTTACTGCTTAACCTCAAATTCTCCTGAAGAACCTCAAAATGAGCTACCTGCAAGGACATTTCTTTCTTTTTTCAAAATTTTAACACAAATTAATTTTTTTTGGTGGGTGAGGGGGAAAGGGGGATAGGCTCAAAACTGTACAACATGTTTTTTTTACCATCCAGAGGATAGATGTAGTATTTGAAATCTCCATGTCATGTCATCTCCACAATAGAGTAGTGGACAATAACATCTGTGAGTGATAATGTGGCATAATAGGCAGATAATATCATCCACTATCCTGTGTATTGTAAGACATGTATATGCTGTTTTCCCAAACTTTAACCCCCCAAAACATTAAATTGCAACTATGTGGAGATACAAACACACAAATTTCAGTGTAGTATGTCACACTATTACTCACAGATGTTATCGTCTGCTACTTTGCATATTGTAAGACACATATATGCTGTTCTCCCAAACTTCAACCAAAAAAAAAATATATATTAATTTGAACTGTGTGGAGATGGTCACACACTGATTTCCGCCAATTATGCCACATTATCACTCACAGATGTTATTGTCCACTACTCTATTGTGGAGATGACATGACATGGAGATTTCAAATACTACATCTATCCTCTGGATGGTAAAAAACATGTTGTACAGTTTTGAGCTTATCCCCCTTTCCCCCTCACCCACCAAAAAAATTAATTTGTGTTAAAATTTTGAAAAAAGAAAGAAATATCCTTGCAGGTAGCTCATTTTGAGGTTCTTCAGGAGATTTTGAGGTTAGGCAGTAAGTTAATCTAGAACGTACTGCCAGGCAGAGCTGGCCTCAGCTCCTCACTTCTCACTCCCTGGCTGACAGCTTCCCCTGCCTTTCCATATTCTACGCAATTCTTCTTTCTAATTTTAGACTTTCCCTTCAATGTCTCTGGCAGTAGAATATTAGCTTGATTGTGAGTTTTAACTGTCCCTTAGATAGTTTTTATGTCAGGCACTGCAACACCCATCCACCCTCATTGACAGCCCAATACAGAAAGATATTCTGAAAGGGCACCTCCCTGTCTGTCGGACTGTGAGCCAATCAGGGCAAGCCCTCCCCTCCCATTTCCTCTCAGGGTCATGTGATTATCCTTCTTCTTCCTCTGTAGTGATTCATCTGAAATACACCTGAAAAGGCATGGGTACTTCTGCCGGACGAAATTATGAAAATTTCGTTACGAACTGGTTCGCTCATTTCTAATCTGTATTAATGTGTGAACTACGGTAGAGGCCAATTTTTTTTTAATGTTGATTTAAAACATTGTGAACAAGTTAGCTATTAGATTGCAAACCTTGCTTCCTAGCTTGATATACCCCAAATTTTTCTGTTTTGTGAAAGGCCTGTAGGGCAAATATTAGAGATGTCCGCCGTAATTTGCCAAGAAATTCAATTTGTTACAAATTCGATTCCATAGGCGGCTGTAACAATGACACTAGTGGCCCCATGACACAGCAGGGACGGTGGTAGCAGCAGCAGCAGTGATGCACATGGCGATATGACACCTACTTAAAATACTTTGGCACATTAACTGTATCAGTAAAATAACAGATTAACTATGAATGTCGGTCCACTGCACAGTGATGCACACTGCGATATATTACACCTGCTTTTAATACTGAGGCACAGTAACTGTATTCTCCACGAAGTGCGAGGAAATTCAGCTTTGTTGAATATTGAAGTTTTCCTAAACTTCGGACTGAATTCCGCTACAGATGCTTCGATTCGCTCAAAACTAGCAAAAATACGTACAGTTAGAATTTTGCATACTTTACATATGTGCAGATGTTGCTATTGGCCATTCTTGGCACTAATGCTGAGAAGGACTTTGACAGGATATACTGGTACTATATAAAGTATGTCCTGTATAAATTTACACTTCATCAGCCTTCTATAAGTGCTGTGTTCGTTATGCATTCAACCTCCTTGGCATTTGAGTCTGTTGACATTTCTGATGTGAAATTGGGAGAACAGAAACACAAGTTGGCTGCTTACATGGATGACCTTCTTATTCTTGTCTCTAACACTAATTTTGACCTCCCATATATAAAAGACATTCTGGAGAAAGTTAGTATCTTATCTTATTATAAACTTTATCCTACTATCAAATTTTAGGTTTGGGCCTTTTTCCTGATGTAAAATTGAAATTAGCCAGTTCATCCCTTTACAATTGATCAAGGTAGCAAATTACCTATTTCGTTGTTAAAATCAGCGCCCATTTTTCTGAACTTTTTTTTTACTTCCCTTTCTACATTCGCTTTTGGCATCTATTGTTGAGCTTGCTTCACCAATCCTCTGTTGGCTTGACCAAAAGAATATAGCAGTATCTATTGTTGTTCTTCATCTTACCAACTGCAGGTTTTGTCAACCCCTAATGCACAGACTTTTCTCACTTCTTGAAACTATCTATTTTCAAATATATATGGATCGGAGAGCTCGAGTATCTAAAAAATTCTCTTTAGACCAAAGAGCTATTAATCTTTCACAGATCCTTGATTGATATAGACACCCAGAACATAAAGTTTGGATACCTATTGAGAATATGTTGGCCCCTATTCTCTTTGTTTTAAATTCCCTTGCCAAAGCTACCCTGTCTACTTGGCTCTAATGTCTCCCATTCTAATCCCTCCTTAACCCCAAGTCAGAGACTTGGTGGTTTGAGCCCCAGGTATGCTAAGAGATAGCATGCCTGACAAGCTCATACTGCTGGTGCTTCATGTGACTGATCTCATGGATGAACAGGGCTATCCAATTGATTTGAAGAAGCTCTCTCAAAAGTTGGCTGTTCCTTCAGCGTATGCTCCCTTATTGCTATTTACTAGATCTTCTTTATTAAAATTGGGTAATAAAGAACAGGCTTTATTTTTTTCTGGTATCCCAAACAGTTGTTGGAGGTGTTTGGAGATAGGGGGCTCTTTCTGTTAAGTTGCAATAAAATATATCCTTAGTGGTTTGAGATTTTTAATAAATGTAATCAAATTTTAACACCACTCACCAGGTCTCTCTGGAAATTGCCCTCCTTTCCCTATTCCTAGAACAGAGAAGAAAATGTACTACCCTTCATTTTAAACAATTGATGATGGCTGCCCATTTATTGGTGCCTATATATAGGATATCCACCAAATTACCTTTGGTAGCATACTGGACTGGAAGGTTGACCAAACTTTCAAATTTTTTACTTTTGTCAATAAATGTGCATGAAGAACCTCAGATTTCTATGTATAATAAATATAATAGTAATACAATTCCGCATAATGCATATATACAGTCTGTGTATATGTATTAGTGTAAAGCATTGTGCTGGTAAGGGTGTTTCTTTTGTATATCATCCATGGTGACTTTCACCAGTACGTTTACTTTGTATTGTTTGGATGTGTAGGTTTAACTTTATTTTTGAACTCTTGAGAATGTGTTATAAACGGCCATTTATTTCAGCTGAAAAAAAAATACCAATCTCCTAGACTTTACGGATAACATTACAAGAGGACATCAAATGACATAATGAGGATAGAAAGCACTCAGAAACAGTCTATGTTTTTCCTCTTATCATCAGGCATCTGCTAGGAATAAAACACAGCTTGTATATTAAAGGGATTGTACAGAATTAGAAAAACATGGCTGCTTTCTTCCAGAAACTAGGCCACCGCTGTCCATGGGCTGTGTCTTTAATTGCAGCTAAGTTATTTTAAAGTGAATGGTGCAGACCTGAAATTCTAGCACAACTCATGGACAGGGGTGGCGTTGTTGCTGGAATAAAGCAACCATGTTTTCCATTCCTGTACAACCCCTTTACCATTTTTCCAAAAATACAGCAGTTTCACTCACTGTTTAATACCTTAGATAAAATACAATCATAGATATTTATATCAATTAGGGCCAATGTTACATTGAGTTTTAGTTTTATTCATTCCTAATTGCATACAGGATTGTTATAAATAAATCTCTATTAAATATCACCTTAGTATCTGTAATCATGTACATTTTAATGCAAAACAGATTAATCTTAGTTTGTTTCCATAATTACTAAACATACATGTACCTCTAGAACAAAGTAATAGAAAGGATACTGACTTTGAAATAAGAAAATCACAATGACAAAGATTTTAGATTCAATGAAAATAAGCTATAATGTGTATATAAATTTTAAAGTTTGGTTCACATGTCAGATTTTTTGCAGAACTTTCTGGGGCTGTCCCATTCATTTAAAGGGGGCTTGCAGACATTCATGTGCTTCCTACAAAAGGCTCCCACCAAATTTTGGGTGGTAGGCTCAAATTGTTTAATAAGTGCTTTTTTATAATAAGATTTTCCCCTGGTGGTACCCTAAAACTGTTCAATCACACATGAGGAGAATTGTAAGCCAGTCAACGTTCCCCTGGGTTTCTGGGAAAAATATACAAAAATGAGTACATTGTACATTGGCATCAGATAGGCTAAGGCCTTGTTCACATTTCCGTTTTTCACTTACGCGTGCTGTCCGCATTTTTGCCGGACAGCTCACGTACCCATTGATTTAAATGTATCTATTCACATTTCAGCATTTTTTCTACTGACCGTGGGTCAGTAAAAAAATCCCGGGGACGTGCACTACTTTGATCTGTGATGCGGACCAAGCACGCCCATTGAAGTCTATGGGTCCGTGAAAATCACTGACACACATCCGTGTTGTGTCCGTGTTTCGTCCGTTTTTCACTGATGACTGATAGGAGATTCTTTGGAAATTAATTTTCAGCTGTGCAACGTCTGTGAATTACGGATGACACACAGATGGTAAAAACGGACACACGGACCAATCATGGATCCTTCACGGACATCTTCACGGATGAAACACATACGCTTTTTTCACAAACGTGAAACTGACACAGAAATGTGAATGAGGCCTAAGACTGTAAAAGATAGAAGTATTGATAGACTGGCTGTTTTGGAAAGTCAAGAATCAATGCACCTAAAGGCAACCTGTCACCACAAAATGCTGTCTGATCTCTAGCCAGCAGGTTATAGAGCAGGAGGAGCTGAGTAGTTTTATATATAGTTTGTGGGTAAAGACTGAATAAAACATATCAGTTTATACATTTAAATCCCCATTCTCCCTTCTTATCCTTCAAAGGAAGTAAGGTGCTTATCAGGTGTGGATTGTTAAAATAAAATGTGGGTAACTTTTAGAAAAAGTTTTTTATATCACATGTAAGAGCAAACTAATTAACCTTATACAAACCATGGATAATATCTGCTTAAAGGAAAAACTGATACAGCTGAGGCAGACAGTCAAATAAAAGTCCCCCCTCAGGTCTTACACTAGCTAAATCAAGTGATCCTTAAAGGGTTACAGCCACTCACCTGTAGGAGTTACTTTAAAATTGTGCTTATGAACACTGTTCCATCCTTTGGTCATGAACAAGTACTCATCAGCACAACTGTACTGTAGCTGTAGCCCTCATCTTCCCACCCTGTTTGTTTATAATGTGAAGAATACAGTCAACCCTTAAAGGGATTGTACCTCAAAAATGTTCCAAATATTTTTTCAAATTTTTCCAACCTAGATCTGGATACCTTTGTAATTGCATGTAGTTAAAAATTTAGTATAGCCACTGAGCTATTCAATAAAATGAATCTTTGTAGTGCCACCTGCCATTGGTTCTTTTCTTTTACTTATTTCTTGTCCACCTCACTGAGGTGGTTGCATGTGTTCAGTATAAATATTCAACTGTCACAAGCCACAAGACAGTTACAGTGAGAGAGCTGCAGCAGAAATGGCACGCCCCCTGAGCTGCCAGCCTGAAATAAATCTAGCAGCACAATTGGAGCAATGAATGGGGAGATCTCTGGATCCATTTGAGATACAGGGCTGCTTCTAGCTTTGATATAAAGAAATTGTTATGTACCATATGATGTATAATTTTCATTTTTATATAAGTCATAGCATTAATCCTTTAAAGTGGTTCTCTGGACATTTTTTCTAATTAGAAGTTGTAACTAACCTGTGGAGGGAAGTTCCCCTGATGCCACTTTCCACTCCACTCATGTGTGCTGTGGGCTCTTCCGGCCCAGTCCCTACCAGATGTGACTGCTCTTTTTCTTCTTTATCTGAGCTGACTATAACGAAGCTGAAAAGAAAAAGAAGCAGCCACATCCGGTGAGGAACTGAGTGGAAGAGCCCACAGCACGCACAAGTACAGTGGAGACAGTGGCATCAGGGGAGTGAGGCACGGGTCATTACTATCTAAAAGAGCATTCCTCTACAGGTTAAAAATAAACTCCTAAGTAGACAAATTTCCCAAAGAACCCCCTTTAAATGGGTATTCCAGTAGGTAAAAGTGATCCCCTGTACACAAGATAGGGGATAACTTTAAGATCGGTAAGGGTCCTCCCGCTGGGACCCACACCAATCACGAGAATTGGAGCCCCGTACTCCTGCAGCCCCCCTGCTGCTCCCCTGAATTGACTGGAGCAGCCGGTCACACGTGTGCGGCCACTCCATTAATTTCTATGGGAGTTCTGGAAATAGTCTAGTACAGCGCTCGGTTATCTCCATAACTCCCATAGAAATTAATGGAGCAAACGTGCGTCTACTGCTGGGACCCCCACCGATCTGATAGTTATCCCTTATCCTGTGGATAGGGCGATAACTTTTACCTTCCAGAATACCCCTTTAAGGAAATGGCTGCCCAGCTCATTTCATCGAAGGGGATGGGACTACATGGAGAGTAACCCATGTGATTAGCAGACGGGATATGAAGCCATTGCACTGCACAGTCACTATGACATAACAGGGGGATGAGGTGGTGATCCTACAGAAATTCAAACTCCTGTGGGTAATTTGCTGCAGCCTTGGCTATGGAAACATTAAAGTGTTTTTGGATGAGCAGACAGCCCTTTTAAGTAGTCCTATGTCAGTCTATGTTTTTTCACCCTATGAGTATATTGTACTATATATTTAATGAGCTTTTCACAGAAGTACATTCTTATCACTATAAAGCTGGCTGTATAGGGTGATATATTAGCCATATATTATATCTAGTTAATTCTGTAACTACGGTCTGTTTAACGTAACCAAACCAAAAGATAGCACAGTGGTACGCCGGTACACGTCACAATTATGGTGGTTTCATGACATTTTACTTGGTGTAGACTGATCTGTGATCACTTCTGTGCTATTTTCTGGTATGGTCTCAGTGATGATGGAGGTAGAATTCTGCTTCATTTTATCCGTTTTTCTGACATCTTTCTCCCAATCTTGGTTGTTTCTATGACAAGGCAGGGTCGTGTTATGTTCTACTGCTGGCTGGCCTCCTTGGTGATTGCTGTAGGTCACTATGATACTGGGTATTCTTGATGCTGCTACACGGGTGATAGGATCTCCTTTCCTTTGGCCATAGCTATTCAAATATTTTCCCATCTTAAAGTTGAAAAGAGTAAAAAAAACTGTTAAAATCAGTTCACCATAACTCCATACAATAACTTGGTTTAAAATATATGCATTACATTTTTGTCAAATTTTTTTTTTTTTTTTTTGCAGCAGTGTCCAGAACATTTTGAAATTTGCACATATCAATTCTCCCTTAAATGTGCTCATTTACCAATATAGACATAAAGCTAAGCCTTTACATTAGTATTACCCTTACCTTGTATTCATGCACTAACTTCATTTTTATATACTGTATACCTCTGCAAAGGTATGACTGTGATGGTCATGATCCATTCGGGTCGCGATCAGTTGAGGTCAAGAAATGCGCTGCCAAGTACCCTGCAGCTGTCTGATATTTAACTAATGAAAACTGCACAGTATAGGCAGTTGGAATTCTTAATGGCCATACAGTACCTTAAAATACCGCATGACCGCTAAGAATTCAGAATGCCTATACAGTGCAGTCTTTATTACTTAAATATCAGGCAGCTGTGGCCTAATTGGCCGCATGGTTCTTGGCCGCAACCTGAAAGGATCACGCATAGTGTGGTCGTATCCTTAGTATAGAGCACCCACTGGAAACCACTTAAAAGGAATCTGTCATGATCATCTTGGACTATTATCTTCAGTAATACATGAGTTTGACTGCAGATAAGGAATCCAGATCTAGATTTCATAAAATTTTCCTACTGCCCCCGTCCTCCCGCTGAAATGCACAATCTTGTCGAGTGTTCTGAGCTAACATTATGGAGAGGACTCCTGTACATGGTACACAGCAGTCCTGGCAATGTATTTCCGCACACATTTGAGTGCTGACAGTAGAAAAACGGGGCAGTAGGAAAATAAAAAAAAATGTGATCTGAAGTACTATTCATGTCATACTGCAGATAATAGTTTAAGATCATGGTGACATATTCATTTTAATATGGACATGATTTTTGCACATCACATATATCTGCCTACTGTGATGCAAACTAATCAAAGATGTTATCAAACCATGTAATGTAATGCAAACCATCAAAGATGTTATCCACAATTCCTATCCAGTGGAAATATCTATAGACATCAATGAAATGAACATCTAAACCATGCTCAGATATTATTGCAATTTTCTTGTCCAGCAAAATTTACTACTTCTATTTCTGAAAAAGCACGAGTCTTAAAAATATGCATGTATTTATCTTGGAATTTTTCATGCTCATCGAACAAAAAAACAAACAAACAACAACTGTATCAACAACATTATTAGCACCTGGTAGCATGTTTAAGCCAAGTTTACCCCTTTTATCAGACACACAGTATAATTACTTAATGGGAGAGAAAAGAAGATCAGAGGACATAATTCCAGAAAAGTTAATTTTAATGCACTATAAAAATGTGTATTTACTACAGATGAAGAATAAAATTAAAATTATTGCAACTGTATTGGCAGAGCAATTGATCATAATTTGGCATGAAAATGATGAAGGAACTGGGTATCTCCAATCTATTCTTTGACTATTAACGTTTTACCAAACACCAGTTACTGTATCTCCCTCTCCACGTGGCTACAGCAGATTCCATATTACTTTTATACATTTTTTGCCCAGTTTTTTCTCACTCTCACCTACCTCTTATTCTGATATAAATTAAAATACATTTTTTAATGTTTCACCTATATTTAAACAAACCACTTGCTTAAAAATCAATAATACCAGAAAACCCCTTTGTCTCCTGCTCTTACTTCTTGTACCAATCACAGAAACATTTTAATGATGTTCCATTGGTTGGTTTCCTATTCTCTTACTACAAACCCTATTATGGCTACACACATCTTTTATTCTATTGGCCTGGAGGAATATATTCTATACACTTGTGTATACAGTGTATAAATACGGGTAAGCATTCTGCCCCTGTTAAGGACTAATTTTTGTATGCTTATGCATAATGAGCCATTCTTTCTTCAATTAGGATTTTTTATGAGTTTGGGCAGGAATTTTGTCCCCACTGCGGTATGATTTTTGGATTCTTGCTCATAACAAACCACTGTTTTTTCCCATAACATTGTACATGTTAACCCCCCCCCCAACTTCCTAATATGAAAAAGCATAACACAGGCAACAATTCTGTGTTTTATTAACACCATCAAACATTTGTTTGCCCATAGCTATATATGTCAGTGTTATTCTGACATTATTTGCTATTCGTTGTGTTCAAAGGCTTAGGGAGGAGAAAGGCAAGATAGAGAAACAATCTGTAAAAAAATAATTAAAAGAGATAACGGGCATCAAAACTGTCTAACGGGAAAACTGTCTAATTGCCATTAGAAACCAATCAGAGCTCACCTTTCATTTCTCAAAGTGTTCTGAAAAATGAAAGGTGAGCTCTGATTGATTGCTAAGACAATTTTCTTGTTAGACAGTTTTAATAAATAAGGCTGAACATCTTTTCCTAAAAAAAATCTGAGTACTAGGAGACAAGAGGGTGTTATATACCAATTTCCTGGGCAATTGGAGCAACTTTGATTCATAACAAATTATCCGGACATGAATCAAATTTTTTTCTTTTCAGCAAATCAGACATCAAAGGAATATAATATTGGCTGTTAAATTGTTATAGACTCTTTGGATCCTCAATGTGTTACCAGGGCTTAGCAGGTAAAATGTATGTATGTATGTATCAGATTTGGACCTCTGCTGATTGGCAAAGGGTTGCCTTCTCCGATGGATCATGTTTTCTGCTTCATCAAACAGATGGATGTATGTAGGCGTGTCAGTTGAAAAACATCAGAGAACAAACACCTTGCAACCGGTCTCCCGCTGCTGCAATGGAGCAAGGACATGGTCTGCATCATCGTCTCCATAGTAACCTGGGGGCGGGGAGAACCCAGCGGCGCATGCTTCCCTGCGAGGCCAGCGTCCTCCATCCCCTAGGCAACGAGCAGATGGGGCATGTGAGCGTGGATAAGCCAGCGCTCAGCTACTCTGAATATGATAATTATGGTCACGTGATGCTGGCCACGTCACATGACCCACTTGTTGGCCTATTTAACCAGGCAACCTGCTGGCCACAGATTGCCTGTGATTGGTCCTTTTACCTTCACCAGCGTTTGAGTACCATTGCGACTTCTGTTATTTGACCTCGGCTTTGAACTTGACCTTGTCCTTGTTTCTCCCCTTGTACTTCATTACGTCTCGGCTTCTGACCTCGGCTCGTGTTTTGACTCTGCTCCAGCATTATCCTTTGGTATCGATCTGACCTCCTGGCTTTTGATCTCGGTTTGGAGGTATTCTCTTTCCATTAGTTCTGTCTTTGTCTGTTGTTTTTTCCCGTTGTTCCCCTCCTTGCAAGCCCCAGCACCTACGTAAGCTAGGGACTGCCTTCCAGTTGTGCACCGTCGATTAGGACGGACTGTGCAAGTAGGCAGGGACAGTGGTGTGGGTTGAGCTCAGAGCTGCACTATTCCCTGAACCATGACAGAACCATTGCTGGACTACTGTGGATTTTACTTTCTTGGCATAAAAATGTGACTCAACTGTGTATTTGTGTCTTGTAATACTATCCTACATGTGATCATGGACTTCATCCCAACTGCAAGTTCCAGAGACTTAGTAGCATTACATAAATCAGTCCACCACAATTTACTTTCTTCTGAAGTTGACCCTGAGGACAGATTTTATTTATAAATGTTTCTATTGCTAACACGTTGCTGACTCTAGTATCTTTTCCTAACCAGGGACAATCTTATAGGAAAATAGGTCATCAAAATTAAAAGCCTGGAAAACCCCATTGAATATTTTGCAATGTGTCATCTAATAAACGGTCTCAGACTTATATTAAGATATATCAGAGCCTGATCTGGCCCAGGTGATTAAGAGCCTAACTGGGTAAGAGTCCTGGCCTGGATGGCTACACATCTAGATGTTTTAAAACTCTCCTCCTTAAAGCCCTTAAAGAGGCTCAGTTCGCTCTTTTGTCTGTACGATAAATAGCTGCGAGAAATCTGCGCGTTTATTCATATGCTAATGAGCTATTGGAGCACCAGGGGTGTGAATCGTTTGAGCACTACTTTGTAACACCCTCTGTGCTCTGTACACTCCTCCATCTCCTTGATTGACAGGGCTATACATGCTGAGGACAGAGCTGTGGCCTAGACTCTGTGTTAGGACCCCCAGTGATCTAATCCTCTATCCTGTGGGATAACTTCTAACAACCAGAATACCCCTTTAAGTCTTGCCAATCTTTTAATTAGTGTATTTGACCTAAAGGGGTTTCTTAGGAATATGAATTCTTAAGGGAACACTCTTAGCCTGCATTGCCTCCTGAAAGATTCATACTTACCTGTTCCCAGCCATTCCAGTTCTGCGCTCTGGTTTCGGCTTCACCATTTTCTGGTCCCTGGCTTGTTGTCTTTAGGCTGGGGCATGGCCAAGTGCCCAGCTGAAGCCAAGCTGAAGAAGTGGGTAAGTGTGAATCTTTTGAGAGATGATGCAGGCTAGGGGCCTCCCTCTTTTCCGTTCATATTCCAAGAAATCCTTTTAAGCTTTGTAACATGCTTTTTTGTCTATATTGCTACTCTGTACAGTCACTCAATAAATAGATTTCAAACCATAAAGACTTGATACTCTGGGACAGAATTTTCTTGTGCTGCCTGAATAGCACAAAAAAAGTAATAAAGTCAAATGTGGTGACATTTGAAGTGCTTGGCAGTACTTAACCTTTAACTAGATAGACAGACAGATAGATAGATAGATAGATAGATAGATAGATAGATAGATATATAGATATACAAACTTATGTTTAACGTACTGTAAATTACTTACAGCAAGTGGAGAACTACGATCCGAGGGGCCAATTTCTACCAATGAAATGTCATCTGCATCTATTGAGTTCTACAAAAAAAAATTTTTTTGAAAAGTTTTGTATAAAATAAATAAACATTTTAAAACTCGTCAAATTATCTATTACTACCAAATATATACTATAATATAACATCAGCTGTAGAGATGAGCGAGCACTAAAATGCTCGGGTGCTCGTTATTCGAGTCGAACTTTTCCCGATGCTCGGGTGCTCGTTTCGAATAACGAACCCCATTGAAGTCAATGGGAGACTCGAGCATTTTTGCGGGGGACCAAGGCTCTGCCTAGGGAAGGCCGGGTGAAAACCTGGAAACCTCAGAAAATGATGGAAACACCACGGAAATGGACAGGAAACAGCAGGGGCAGCATGCATGGATGCCTCTGACGCTGCCTAATCCCACCATTACCCCAAATTCTCAGGCAACAGCCTGGCGGTTACCCTCATGGCAATTGTGCCCCCCCAGACCAAGAAAGGCGAGGCAAATACCCATCACATGTTAGGGAAGCACCAAAATAGGTGCAACGAAGGTCCATCACCGCCTGCAGGTGACACCACTGCTCATGCTGGCACTGCAGCTGACATCAAGTTTAGTATCTGTTCTTATCAGTTGTTGTGGCTGTTGGTGGTAAAGTGGTGAGCATAGCTGCTTCCCAAGCAGTTGACCCCGGTCACAGGAGGCAATTAAAAAATCAGTACAATATCTAATACGTCCCCTAACCGGGTAAATTGTTTGGAGAGAGGGCCTGTAGGTGGGAGGGAAGGAGGTTTCGCTGGAAGAGCCAGAGGAGTGCCCCCTGGGCTAGCGTGTGTGGTGGTGACAACAGACGGAATGGATTTTGAAAAACTGTAGCATCAACGGTATGGTATCGATTCTTCTCAGTTTAATACTGTATACGTCCCCTATCTTGGGACCCTATATTTAATGGATTTTTCAAAAACGGAAAACGTAAAAAGAGCTTGCTCTGGCCAGGGGAGTGTCTTTCCCACTGCAGCTAAGGGGACGTGTCCATGCTCTGCCAATCACAGGTCTGGAGGCAATTAAAAGAAGAAAAACAAAAAACATCAGTACAATATCTAATACGTCCCCTATCCGGGTAAATAGTATGGAAAGAGGGCCTGTAGGTGGGGGGAAGGAGGTTTCGCTGGAAGAGCCAGAGGAGTGCCCCCTGGGCTAGCGTGTGTGGTGGTGACAACAGCCAGAATGGATTTAGAAAAACTGTTGCATCAACCGGTATGGTATCGATTCTTCTCAGTTTAATACCGTATACGTCCCCTATCTTGGGACCTTATAGTTCATGGATTTTTCCACCACGGAAAACGGAAAAAGAGCTTGCTCTGGCCAGGGGAGTATATTTCCCACTGCTGCTAAGGGGACGTGTCCATGCTCTGCCTGAAAAAAGAAAGATAGGACAGCACTTCCCCTGTATTGCCATGCAATTGAGCCATTTAGCGGTGGTGCCTACAGCGTTGGGCTCCAGCCTGTTGGGCCCCCAAATATAGTAACGGAAGAAGATGCCGTGGCACTCCAACGTCTTCAGATTCTTAAGTATTTATTCAGCAACCACAAATAGCGACGTTTCGACCTAGAGAGGTCTTTAAAGACCTCTCTAGGTCGAAACGTCGCTATTTGTGTTTGCTGAATAAATACTTAAGAATCTGAAGACGTTGGAGTGCCACGGCATCTTCTTCCGTTACTCCATGCTCTGCCTTTCACAGGTCAGGAGGCAATTAAAAGAAGAAAAACAAAAAACATCAGTACAATATCTAATACGTCCCCTATCCGGGTAAATAGTTTGGAGAGAGGGCCTGTAGGTGGGGGGGAGGAGGTTTCGCTGGAAGAGCCAGAGGAGTGCCCCCTGGGCTAGCGTGTGTGGTGGTGATAACAGCCGGATGTATTTAGAATGACGACGCAGGACCCCAACTTCAAAATTTAGCATCAACCGGTGCAGTCGTAAATTATGAGATTGATCAAGTGTGGTATATATACTACTCAGTTTAAAACCGTATATGGCAGCTATCCAGAAAAATGGTTTGGAGAGAGAGAAAGATAGGACAAAGACGTAAATTGTTTGGAGAGAGGGCCTGTAGGCGGGGGGGGCAGGCTGGGGGGAAGGAGGTTGAGCTGAAAGAGCCAGAGGAGTGCCCCCTGGGCTAGCGTGTGTGGTGGTGACAACAGCCGGATGTATTTAGAATGACGACGCAGGACCCCAACTTAAAAATTTAGCATCAACCGGTACAGTCGTGAATTATGAGATTGATCAAGTGTGGCATGACTTTTTAGATGGAGATTGCATGTGGTCACGTACTCCCTGGAACCCCATAGTCACCCCTTCTCTGGTGTGCTAGCCCAGAACATTCTCTGCCCCAATTCGCAAGACCTTTTGCTGTTTCCGTGTGCTGACAGTGTGGATTTACCAGTGTTGTCTGAGGAGGTGGTGGACAATGGCGAGACACAGGTGTCGGGGGTGAGGTAGTTGTATGGGAAGCAAGTTACAGTGGGGACTCCTTGGGGGGACTTTCTCATGATGGGACAGATTCAGCTTGGGTGGATCAGGCACAGGAACAGATGAATTTTTTTGGGGGTTTATTTAACTTTTATTTAGCAAAAATAACCACAGAGATATTTATTCGTTATCTTCTCTGCGCAGTCTGGCATTGGGGTTCGTCACTTTGATGGCGAGCTGTGCCGCTCTCTCCACAATGGTCTTTAGGTTCTTAGATGGAGACGTTGTCGGCGATTTCAGTACAGAAGGACTTGTTGCTCATCAACAGAACCTCGACCTCCTTGACATTGTGGACAAGGAATTTGCGGGTGGACCAGGAATTTGAGGAACCCTGTGGGCAGCATGTGTTTGGTCTTCTACTTGCTACCGTATCCAATGTTGGGCAATATACATACGCAAGTAATATTATTTTTCACACCAATCCCAAAAATAAAAATGTATGCAGTTTGCGCAAATAAAACTGGAAACTGGAACTGGAGAGAGGTCCTGTAGGTGGAGGGGCAGGCTGGGGGGAAGGAGGTTGAGCTGGAAGAGCCAGGGGAGTGCCCCCTGGGGCTAGCGTGTGTGGTGGTGACAACAGCCGGATGTAGTTAGAATGACGACGCAGGACCCCAACTTAAAAATTTAGCATCAACCGGTACAATTGTCAATTATGAGCTAGATCAAGTGTGGCATGACTTTTAAATGGATATTGCATGTGGTCACGTACTCCCTGGAACCCCATAGTCACCCCTTCCCTGATGTGCTAGCCCAGAACATTCTCTGCCCCAATTCGCAAGACCTTTTGCTGTTTCCGTGTGCTGACAGCGTGGATTTACCAGTGTTGTCTGAGGAGGTGGTGGACAATGGCGAGACACAGGTGTCGGGGGGTGAGGTAGTTATATGGGAAGCAAGTTACAGTGGGGACTTCTTGGGGGGACTTTCTCATGATGGGACAGATTCAACTTGGGTGGATCAGGCACAGGAACAGATGAATTTTTTAGGGGGTTTATTTAACTTTTATTTAGCAAAAATAACCACAGAGATATTTATTCGTTATCTTCTCTGCGCAGTCTGGCGTTGGGGTTCGTCACTTTGATGGCGAGCTGTGCCGCTCTCTCCACAATGGTCTTTAGGTTCTTAGATGGAGACGTTGTCGGCGATTTCAGTACAGAAGGACTTGTTGCTCATCAACAGAACCTCGACCTCCTTGACATTGTGGACAAGGAATTTGCGGGTGGACCAGGAATTTGCGGAACCCTGTGGGCAGCATGTGTTTGGTCTTCTACTTGCTACCGTATCCAATGTTGGGCAATATAGATACGCAAGTAATATTATTTTTCACACCTATCCCAAAAATAAAAATGTATGCAGTTTGCGCAAATAAAACTGGACACTGGAACTGGAGAGAGGGCCTGTAGGTGGACCTCCGGAAAAATTGTTTGGAGAGAGGGCCTGTAGGTGGACCTCCGGAAAAATTGTTTGGAGAGAGGGCCTGTAGGTGGAACTCCAGAAAAATTGTTTGGACAGAGGGCCTGTAGGTGGACCTCCAGAAAAATTGTTTGGACAGAGGGCCTGTAGGTGGACCTCCGGAAAAATTGTTTGAAGAGAGGGCCTGTAGGTGGACCTCCGGAAAAATTTTTTGGAGAGAGGGCCTGTAGGTGGACCTCTGGAAAAATTGTTTGAATAGAGGGCCTGTAGGTGGACCTCCGGAAAAATTGTTTGGAGAGAGGGCCTGTAGGTGGACCTCCAGAAAAATTGTTTGGACAGAGGGCCTGTAGGTGGCCCTCCTTAAAAATTGTGGTAAAAGAGTGCCAGTTGGACCTCTGAAAAATGGCGTTTTTTTGGTCACCGTTAGGCAAAGACGATATGGAAGAGGAGTAGGAGGAGTAGAGAAGAGGAATTGGATACATAAGTTATTTAAATCTTTAGCTGCTTTCCCCTGGAGGAGATTTGAATTCCGGTGAAATCCATGCTTTGTTCATTTTAATAAGCTTCAGCCTGTCAGCGCTGTCAGTTGACAGGCGTGTACGCTTATCGGTGATGACGCCACCAGCTGCACTGAATACCCGCTCTGACAGCACGCTAGCGGCAGGGCAGGCCAGCACCTCCAAGGCATACAGCACCAGTTCAGGCCACGTGTCCAGCTTTGAAACCCAGTAGTTGTATGGAGCAGAGTGATCGCTATGGACGTTGGTATGGTCAGCTAGGTACTCCCTCACCATCTTTCTGTACAGCTCCCCCCTACTCTGCCTAGACTGGGGACAGGTGACAGTGTCTTGCTGGGGTGACATAAAAGTGGCAAAGGCCTTGGAGAGCGTTCCCCTGCCAGTGCTGGACAAGCTGCCTGCTCGCCTCCTCTCCCCCGCTACTTGGCCCACAGAACCATGCCCTCTGCCGCTAGCGGCATCAGATGGGAAGAATTGTTTCAGCTTGTGCACCAGGGCCTGTTGATATCTATTCACTCTCATACTCCTTTCCTCTGCAGGGATGAGAGTGGAAAGGTTCTGCTTGTACCGTGGGTCCAGGAGAGTGAACACCCAGTAATCAGTGTTTGAAAAAATTCTTCTAACGCGAGGGTCACGGGATAGGCAGCCTAACATTAAGTCTGCCATGTGCGCCAGAGTCCCAAAACGCAAGAATTCCCTCTCCTCACTGGCCTGACTCTCCATTTCCTCCTCCTCCTCCAAATCCTCCTCTTCAGCCCATACACGCTCAAGAGTTAAGGACTGAGCACTGTTACCCTCTACTGTCTCGCCGACATTCTCCTCCTCTTCCTCCTCATCCCCCTCCTCCGATACGCGCTGAGAAACAGACCGGAGGGTGCTCTGGCTATTAAGTGACATATCTTCCTCCACTGTCTCTTGTGACAAGCGCAAAGCATCCGACTTGATGCTGAGCAGTGAGTTTTTCAACAGGCAAAGCAGCGGGATGGTGAGGCTGATAATGGCGGCATCGCCGCTGACCATCTGTGTTGACTCCTCAAAGTTGCTCAACACCTGGCAGATTTCAGACATCCACGTCCACTCCTCATTGTAGACTTGAGGAATCTGACTGACCTGACTACCAGTTCTGGTGGAAGTTGACATCTGGCAGTCTACAATCGCTCTGCGCTGCTGGTAAACTCTGGATAACATGTTTAATGTCGAATTCCATCTCGTGGGCACGTCGCACAACAGTCGGTGAGCGGGCAGTTGTAGGCGGCGCTGCGCTGCCCTGAGAGTGGCAGCATCTGTGGTCGACTTGCGGAAATGCGCACAGATGCGGCGCACCTTGGTGAGCAAATCAGACAGATTGGGGTATGTCTTGAGGAACCGCTGAACTATTAGATTGAACACGTGGGCCAGGCATGGCACATGTGTCAGTCTGCCGAGTTGCAGAGCCGCCACCAGGTTACGCCCGTTGTCACACACAACCATGCCTGGCTTGAGGTTCAGCGGTGCCAGCCACACATCGGTCTGCGCCGTGATGCCCTGTAACAGCTCTTGGGCGGTGTGCCTTTTGTCACCTAAGCTCAGCAGTTTGAGCACCGCCTGCTGGCGCTTACCCACGGCACTGCTGCTGCGCCTAGAGCTACCGACTGAAGGCGCCGTGCCCACGGATGGTAATTCGGTGGAGGAGGAGGAGGGGTCGGAGGAGGAGGAGGCATAGTACGTCTGAGACACTGTGACCGAGGTAGGCCCCGCAATCCTCGGTGTGGGCAGTACATGAGCGGCCCCAGGGTCAGTCTCGGTCCCAGCCTCCACCAAGTTAACCCAATGTGCCGTCAGTGAGATATAGTGTCCCTGCCCGGCAGCACTTGTCCACGTGTCCGTGGTTAGGTGGACCTTCTCAGAAACAGCGTTGGTCAGGGCACGGATGATGTTCTGTGACACGTGCTGGTGTAGGGCTGGGACGGCACATCGGGAAAAATAGTGGCGGCTGGGGACCGAATACCGAGGGGCAGCCACCGCCATGCGATTGCGAAAGGCCTCGGTCTCTACCAGCCTATAGGGCAGCATCTCCAGGCTAAGCAATTTGGAGATGTGGACGTTGAGGGCTTGGGCATGTGGGTGGGTGGAACTGTATTTCCTCTTGCGCTCCAGCGTCTGCTGTAAAGACAGCTGAACGCTGCGCTTGGACACGTTGGTGGACACTGTGGAGGATTGTGGAGGCGAAGGTGTGGTTTTCCTGCGGGAGGCGCTCATGCCGGGGTCCTGGGCAGGGGGTTGACTAGCAGAGGCAGCGAGTGACACAGGGGGTTGACTAGCAGAGGCAGCGAGTGACACAGGGGAAGGAGCAGTGGTGTGACCCGCAGGAGGTGGTGAACGGCCTTGGTTCCATTGAGTGGGGTGTTTAGCACTCATATGCCTGCGCATGCTGGTGGTGGTTAGGCTAGTAGTGGTGGCACCCCTGCTGATCCTGGTGTGGCACAGGTTGCACACCACAGTCCATCGGTCATCCTCACTTTCTTTAAAGAACCTCCAGACTTGCGAACATCTAGGCCTCGCCACGGGAGCTTCACTACGTGAAACAGTTGCTGCTGATGCACCAGCTCTGGCCCTGCTTCTCCCTCTGGCCACACCACTGCCTCTTACAACCTGTTCTGGTGCAGCACTCGCCTCCGCCTCAGAAGCACTGTCTTCTCGGGGCGGCATATCAACCCAGCTTGGGTCAGTCACCTCGTCATCCTCCGATTCCTCAGTCTGCTCCCCCCTCGGAATTCCTCCCCTAACAACAACTTCACCACTGTCTGACAACCGTGTCTCCTCATCGTCCGACACCTCTTTACAAACTTCTTCCACTAAGTCAACATGGTCATCATCATCATCATCATCATCATCACCCACAGACTGCGACAGTTGGAAAACTTTGGCATCGGGAACGACTCTGGGAAGGGTCCAGAAAACAGTTCCTGAGAGTATGCCGGATCGCATTCCAAATTTTCCTGGGAGGGGGCAGACTGGGGGATAGGAGGTTGAGGTGGAGGAGCCATAGGAGTGCCCCCTTGGGTAACGTGGGTGGACTGCGTGGAAGACTGACTGGTGGACAAATTACTTGAAGCATTGTCCGCAATCCACGAGATCAGCTGTTCGCACTGTTGTGGTTTCAACAGTCCTCTACCACGTGTCCCTGTAAGTTGAGACATGAAGCTAGGGAGTGTAGCTCTGCGGAATTCCCCTGCTCCCTCATCAGCAGGTACTGTCTCACCCTGCCCAGGACCACGGCCTCTGCCCCCTGCAGTAATTGAATGCCCACGCCCTCGTCATCGACCCTTAGCCCTGGGGTTCAACATTTTTTGTATATAAGTGTATGATATAAAAAAAATAAATAAATTAAACGGGCCTGGTGTACTTAAACCCACAAACTTGTTCAGTCTGGTTGAATTAAGTGACGTACAGAAAGTGTCACCTGGACAGATTATACGGATTGGAGCGAGTGTGCTGAACTGTGACACACAGAAAGGTTACACGCAGCTGAGTAAAATGGATTTGTATTACTGAGCTAAAACAACAAAAAAATATATTTTTTTTATATTTTGTTTTTTATATTTTTTTAAAATTTTGTTTTTTTGGGAACGTGACGTGCAGGAACTATCGGAGACCTAACTCACACCCTGTTAACGGTGGCTATTTAGACTGCGACCCAGACAAATGTCGCACAGAGAGTTTTTTGGATCAAGCTGTAGATGTTATTGGTAGCAAATGACTTGGTTGTATTCTGTGACGTACAGAAAGTGTCACCTGGACAGTATATATGGATTAGAGCGAGTGTGCTGAACTGTGACACACAGAAAGGTTACACGCAGCTGAGTAAAATGGATTTGTATCACTGAGCTAAAACAACTAAAAAACTTTTTTTTTTATATTTTGTTTTTTATATTTTTTTTTATTTTGTTTTTTTGGGAACGTGACGTGCAGGAACTATCGGAGACCTAACTCACACCCTGTTAACGGTGGCTATTTAGACTGCGACCCAGAAAAATGTCGCACAGAGAGTTTTTTGGATCAAGCTGTAGATGTTATTGGTAGCAAATGACTTGGTTGTATTCTGTGACGTACAGAAAGTGTCACCTGGACAGTATATACGGATTGGAGCGAGTGTGCTGAACTGTGACACACAGAAAGGTTACACGCAGCTGAGTAAAATGGATTTGTATCACTGAGCTAAAACAACTGAAAAACTAATTTTTTAAAAATTTTTGTTTTTTTGGGAACGTGACGTGCAGAAACTATCGTAGAACTGACTGACACCCTGTTAACGGTGGCTATTTAGACTGCGACCCAGACAAATGTCGCACAGAGAGTTTTCTGGATCAAGCTGTATACGTTATTGGTAGCAAATGACTTGGTTGTATTCTGTGACGTACAGAAAGTGTCACCTGGACAGTATATATGGATTGGAGTGAGTGTGTTGAACTGTGACACACAGAATGGTTCCACACTGCTGTGTGCAATGGATTTGTATCACTGAGATAGAACAATAAAAAAAAAACAGGGTTAGATATGGCGATAGCTGCACTACTAGTGCCAGCCAGCCAGCCAAGCCAGGAGACAAAAAAAAATTTCTTCTAGCCCTTAGAAGGGCTGTTGGGTTCTTTGTGGGTGATTCCTGCCTAACAGAGAACTAAATGCAGGCCCTAACACTGTCCCTGAAACGCAGCAGCTCTATCCCTAACGACATCCAGACGGCATCTGAGCCGAGCACCGCGGCCAGTCACTAGTATATTCCAGGGTCACCTGATCAGGCCAGCCAACCCCTGCTATAGACATGTAAGGGCCCCACGTGATGCTGGGTGTACCGTAGAGTCTCCTGGCTTGTGATTGGCTGTGTTTATAGGCGCCAAAAAAGCACGATGCAGAAGTTGCCATTTCCTCGAGTATGGCGAGATACTCGTCCGAGCAGCGAGCACTTACGAGTATCCTAATACTCGAACGAGCACCAAGCTCGGACGAGTATGCTCGCTCATCTCTAATCAGCTGTAAAGTTGCTGAGATCTAATTCCATTCATATTGTAGTGGTGGTGCATTAAAATGAGGACTCCCTTCTTGATGCTGGTTAGAACCAGGGGCATAACTACCATAGCGGCAGACCATGTGACTGATATGAGGCCCTTGGCAAGAGGGGGCCCAGTTTGGATCATCTCCTATTCTATTGGGGTTGAAAACTTGGTCAGGACTATACCCTCTAAAGGAACAACTTTTAGCAAATGAAGCAGTGGAAAAAATGGCCCAAGGGTCATTGAAAGGGGTTTAGGCGGAAACCCTTCTGTCCTGGGGGCCTGGTTTAATCCTTGCTATGGGACCCTTACTTCTCTATGTACGCCACTGGTTAGAACCAACATAATCTTCACTATTTCAGACAGAAGTACAGCTTGTTTGTTCCTGTTCACCTTTCCCTGATCCCATGGTTGATTCCCACCATCCTTGTTGCTCACTTTTTATGACCTGTGCAGTAGGGATGCATGCACAAATTCTCAAAACTCATTAAAGAGGTTCTCACTTCAGTAAATGGCATTTATCATGTAGACAAAGTTAATACAAGGCACTTACTAATGTATTGTGATTGTCTGTGTTGCCTACTTTGCTGGTTGATTAATTTTTTCTATCACATTATACACTGTTCGTATCCAGGGGTTATGACCACCCTGCAATCCAGCAGTGGTGGCCGCGCTTGTACACCATAGGAAAAAGTGCCAGCCTCTCTGGTGACCGGGACTGTGGGAGTACGCATAAACATGCCTGTGCTCCGATCCCAACCACCTTGTATCTTAGCTGCAGCGATGGTCGTAACCATGAAAACAAGCAGTGTATAATGTGATGGAAAAATGAATCAAGCCAACATAGGAGGCAACATCGACAATAGAGAAGATCAACTCTTCAAAGATTTGCTTCGGCGAATGTTCGTAGAATTTCTAAAAAGATTAGTTCTTAATACAAATTTATTCGGTCAAAGCTGCTTTAAAAAATATTTGTTGTGCTGCTCGTGTTCTGCAAACATTTCCGCACAAATTACGAATATACAGTTGTTTAAGGTACGCTATTTAAGTGAATACGTACGCATGAGCATACAAAATACGTACGAATGCTTAGCGTACTATTGTCTCGCGATTGCGTAATACGCAGGAACGCACGACGCTAGGCCGCGGCATGCAGTCTTCAGAGGCAGAGCGAAGTTTTCAAAATGGCATCCAGGCGTTCTTCAGCATTTAGCTCTGGAGAGCTTAAATACATGGTCCGGCTGATGGACCGTCAGGATTACGATGGCACACACCGACACCCAAACCAGCAGAAGAAGGAGAGCAGCAGGTGAAATGAGGCTTGCACCATCGCTTTGACACAGTGCGGACTCCGGGCCAGATCCAGCAGAAATGGTCCGATTTGAAGTTCAAGTGCCCAGAGCGGCTTAATGAGATCCGCGCAGAGATATGGCAGGGTGAGTAACAAAATATTTGAAAAGTAAAAACATGTTAAAAAAATAGTGTACTGTATTGTATATATGGGCGTGCGTAGTGCGCTGCAGCAATTTTCTTTCATGCTAGGCCACGCCTCTAACTCCACCCAAACAAGCGAAGGTATTCTCAGATATGTGCCCCTTCACAGTAATTTGCCTTAGGCTACTTTCACATATGTGGTGGTGACCAGGCAGGCTGTTCCGCAGTATTTGTCCGGCCAATTCCCCGCGTTCTTGCCAGGTGGCAGCCGGATCAGCGCCGCCCCCCATTATTGTTAATGGGGTGGCCTTTCTCCCGTTTGTGTCAGGCAAATGTGCTAGTGTGAAAGAAAGTACCCTTAGATATAGCCCCTTCATAGTTAGCGCTTCCTCCTCCTACACACAGACTCAAAGACGTGCTCATGCTGCAGCTAATGTGAGTGGGCGATATAAAAAATATTCCCACGTTAACGATATTAAGAAATTTATTGTGATAACGATATATATCGCGATGAATACCCATTTAGAAGAAAAAAATGGATATTGCCCTCCTCTCACCCATAATATCTTCCTAGTAGTATACAGTGTTAGTATTAAAAACGGTCATTATAACAATTGTGTACGGATTTATGTTGCAGAGCAACGTCAACAAAGTCACCGTCCCTGTTGAGGCCGGACGGCCCCTACAGTGCCTTCAGCTTCTAGAAAGTGTAAACATATTTAATTTATTTTTAATCCAGGCTACGTGGGAGTGCAGCTGCAGTGATACAGTAGAGCTCTAGTGGTTAGGAATGGGATTGATTTTTGACAGCTGCTGCACCACAGAGAAGCCCCTCTCTCCCTCCTTCCTAACAACAGCGAGAGAGGACCCCATCTGCCCCTCCAAAACCACCAGCCCAACTTCCAGAGGTAGAAGGTAGGTAAAATAAAAAGTGTAATGGCCCCAGGTTCAGCGCTGCCACTGTATTTGTTCTGTTATCACTCATGACCTTGGCCACTTGCAGATGGCGGGGAGACAGCCAGCGTGCTATTTGCTGCTTGATGTGATGCAGCAAGTGCTGGCCTGTGTGGCTGGTGTTGCCAAGACAGATTAAGTCTAACACAGCGTGGCAGCGTTTAACCTGGCACATGTGATAGGAAGGAGGGGGGTCAACTCTCTGCCCTGATGCTCCTGCAGGCGGACTGCACGTGGAGGTGGAGGAGGTAGCGGATAAGTGTGTGGTGGTCTGCAATCCTGGCTGGAGACTGCGTGGAGGTGCCAAAAGCAAATGGCCCTGTTGCTGGGGTGCTGCCTCGCTGCCGCTAAAAACATTCAGCCAGTGGGCGGTAAATCACATGTATTGCCCTTGGCCATACGCACTGCTCCAGGCGTCGACCGTGATGTGCACGGTGCTGCAGAGGGACAGCTGCAGGGAGCATCCTATGTTGTCCACCACGTGCGAGTAAAGGGCGGGGATGGCTTTATTAGATGCTGGCTAGGGATCTGCCAGCACGGCTGAGCGCAAGCCATCAGCTCCCTAAAAGCAGTACAATCCACTAAATTTGTAAGGCAGAGACTGCACAGCCAGCAACTTGGCCAGGTGGGAATTAAGTTTGCTCACTGTGGGATTGCTGATTGCGTATAGTTGCTTCCTGGCCACGCATTCGACGATGGACGGCTGACGTGTAAGAAGAGGTGGAGAAATGCACACGGTTGACGACGAGGACATGTATGTACTAGTTACGCCTCTGGATGAGGGCTGAGTTACGCCCCTTGATGCGGGCTGCCTGACGCAAGGGACCCCGGGAGAAGTAGCCAGCTCTTCAGAATCAAGGCGCTGCAGTAATCCACCTTGGTTAGACAAATGCGCGGCATGACGCCGCTTCAGATGGTTCCACAGAGCAGTGGTCCCTACATTTCAGGTTTTCCCACAGCTCAATTTCTGCTTACAGAAATTGCACGTGGCTGTGCTATTGTTCCCTAGCAGAGTGGTGAAATACTTCCACACACCTGACGTTCGGCCTCCAGAGGTGGCCAAGCTTGTAGCCCTTTCACGCTTGGACCCTGATGCCGGCCCCACCCTATTTGAGGTCTCACTAGTTCCCAAGGCAGGCCTGGGCCTACCTCGCCTCTGCCCTCTGTTGATGCCACTACCACTGCCCTCCTCCTCGGAGATCAAATCCTCCTAACCACCACGATCTGGCTCCCAGGTCCTCCTGTCTAATACATCATCATCAGACTCCCCACCACTTTTGTCTGACTGCAATATCGGCTGTTCCCCACCAACCTCCGCTTCCAGCAGTCCAAACACTGACTGCTCTCTAAAAAATCATCAGAGAAGCTTTCTTCAATATCTGCTGGATTGTGTGGTGGGGTTGGATGGCCTTTTATTTGATAAAGACAGAAGGCACACCAGTAGAAGGCAGAGAAGAGGCAGAGAACGACGGGCTTTGCTGGAGCTGAATGGTGGAACAGGAGGAACGCTCTGAGTCTGACCCCTGGCTACATGATACAGTGTCAGCAGAAGAAAGCACGACATCCTGCTGTGATTGAGATGAGTGTGCCATCCACTCCACTACCTCATCCACTTTCTCCTCTACAACAATTTAGCGCCTTCTTGGGTTAGCCTGGTGGAACAGTGGCCAACTACTATGAATTCTACCGGTAGCAGCTGCGCTTATATGTCCTTTGCCACTTCTAGCCTAAGCCATCCTTTTTTTTTTTTAGCTAGAGGTCTGGCTGGAAGTGGAACCATTCTGCTTTCCAGTGCCATACATTTTCACTTGACTGTGGCAGCAGGCAATCAGATCTTTGTCTCTCTCCCTCTCTCTCCCTGCCTGATTATTATAACTAGCCCTGCACTAGCCTGATATCTGTAATGGTGCCCAGAACAACAACAGAAGTTACAGAACACAGTTCTCTGTCTTTCACAAGCTCCTGCTCATCTCAGCAGGCGCAGCACAAGTGACATAACTGGTTTACTGAGCCGATGGGCCAATCAGAGCAAGCCCTTCCCCCTAGGTCAGGTGACCAGGTTCTTCCCAGGCTTTTTGCCACTATCACCGCGAACATTTCCGCACAATTAACGAACATACAGTAAAAGTTCGCTACTTAACTGAATTCGTACACATCAGTGTACAAATTATCAGATGCGTAGCATTAGCGTACAATCCATCAGACGCGTACGTAGCGTTAGCGTACAAAGGTTTAAGTACATTTAAGATTCGACCGGAGTAAATCTTAAAAGATCCGGATCCGCTTCGGAGTAGAAAATTGCGAAGATTCGTATCGAATCTACAAAGCGGCGAATAGATTCGCTCATCTCTAATTCGACAATCACAATACATTAGTATTAAATTTCTCTACATGATAAATGCCATTTGCTGTGGTGAGATAACCCCTTCAAAGAGGCAATCACAGAGGCAATGACAAATTATGTTTGTTCCCCAGAAGTAAGTTTCATTCTTCATTTCTATTTTTCTGACACCAATGACCTAACAAATGATTAGATAAACTGACTTCTGGTCTACACAACACATTCTGTTGGATCAGGCGAGTATCATCATGTGATATAACTGCCAAAAATAATGTTTGTTAAATGAACTACTATATGTACCGGCTCACTTACAAATGGGTTGGGGAGGGGGGGGGGAGAGACATTTTTTCTGAGAGTGCTAGATGAAAATAATGGATCCAGCCAATCTGGGGCACAGTGCTATAAGCTGCCGCTATTATACTTATACCTTTTTTGTGATAGCATTAAAATAAACAGCATGTCCTAGGTTCAGTTAGTAAGCAGAACTTTACGTTTCAGAAAAGCCCAAGCCTTTTGGAGAAAAAAACTATAGTATTTCATTATACATATTAGACAAATTGAAATAGACCATACAAAACATTCATTCATTCATCAATGCTTTTGTGGCATTAATAAGTCACATGCCATATTTGCACCACAATTTGTGACTTTTTGAGCTTCTCAATACTTTTCTACAGCTGGTGTAGCTTTGATTTTCAGGTGCATGGAGGGTCAAGGGCCACCTAATTTATTAAGAGGCATCTGCCACTCTTGGGAGAAACTCACTCAAACACACAGGAGATCCAGACTAGCATAGAAGACACCAGTGTTGATAAATCTCCTAAGTTAAAATGGGCTACATATACACAGAGATTTAGAATGTGTCTTACCTTTTCAAATATTCCAGAATCATGACTTTTCAGCTTAGCTTTAGATTTTATGTCATTGTTCTCAGTGGTGTCTTTGCTCATTTCATAGGACACCTGCCTGCTAGCTGGTCTGGAGTTTACACTATTGTCAGCTTCAGTATCGGTCCAACCCTTTAATAAATGTATCAAGACACCTCAAGTCATGCTGATGTCCAGTCCTTCACAATGAATACATTATACATTACATTTATTATACATTATGATAATAAGAAAAAAACATAATAATATATCATATATTTTACAAAATTCCTTTAAGTCTCTAATTGAGAATGGTCTTTTACTGATCACAAATAGACTGAGGTTGTGTGCAATCCTCAATGATACATTAGCTTTACGTAGTCCGCAACATCTATATTCTGATTCAATGCATTTTATTCACTGGCCTTGAGTTGTTGGAAGGAAAAATAATGATGATCAACCCACTGCAAAGTAAATGGCAGGACAAAAAGACCTGTATATATCTATAGTAGTAACAATGACCCCCACACCACCTGCAGTAAAACGGCTCAAATAACCATAACAGTACAAGCTCCCAAAAGAGCAAATCAGAAACAGTGTCTATAAAAAGACAAATGGAGCCACTAATGTACTACAAAAATACGACAATCTTTATTACATCTTCACATATACAGTGCCTTGTGAAAGTATTCGGCCCCCTGGAACTTTTCAACCTTTTTCCACATTTCAGGCTTCAAACAAAAAGATATAACATTTTAATTTTTTGGTGAAGAATAACGAAATTTATTGGATCATTTAAACTTTTTTTGTAATAATAAAACTGAAAAGTGGGGTGTGCAAAATTTATTCGGCCCCCTTGCATTTATACTTTGTTGCGCCACCTTTTGCTGCAATTACAGCTGCAAGTCGCTTGGGGTATATCAGTTTTGCACATCTAGAGACTGAAATTCTTGCCCATTCTATGGACAGACTCTCCCACCTCAGCTGTAGATCTCTGCAGTTCATCCAGAGTGATCATGGGCCTCTTGGCTGCATCTCTGATCAGTCTTCTCCTTGTCTGAGGTGAAAGTTTAGAGGGACGGCCGGGTCTTGGTAGATTTGCAGTGGTCTGATACTCTTTCCATTTGAATATGATCTCTTGCACAGTGCTCCTTGGGATGTTTAAAGCTTGGGAAATCTTTTGGTATCCAAATCCAGCTTTAAACTTCTCCACAACAGTATCACGGACCTGCCTGGTGTGTTCCTTGGTCTTCATGATGCTCTCTGTGCTTTAAACAGAACCCTGAGACTATCACAGAGCAGGTGCATTTATACGGAGACTTGATTACACACAGGTGGATTCTATTTATCTTCATCAGTCATTTAGGACAACATTGGATCATTCAGAAATCCTCAATGAACTTCTGAAATGGGCCGAATAATTTTGCACGCCCAACTTTTCAGTTTTATTATTACAAAAAAGTTTAAATGATCCAATAAATTTCGTTCCACTTCACAATTGTGACCCACTTGTTGATTCTTCACCAAAAATGTAAAATGTTATATCTTTTTGTTTGAAGCCTGAAATGTGGCAAAAGGTTGAAAAGTTCCAGGGGGCCGAATACTTTCACAAGGCACTGTATATGTGAAGATGTAATAAAGATTGTCATATTTTTGTAGTACATTAGTGGCTCCATTTGTCTTTTTATAGACACTGTTTCTGATTTGCTCTTTTGGGAGCTTGTGGTATCTCGTTATTGGCATGGTTACTTATCACACATACCTGACCGCATACTGGTTGCCACTGTGACATTATACCCCTCATTATATGAGCGTATGGGACCTTGGTGGTATTTTTATATTACTATTATATGAGACTGCTGTTCATTTTTGTACTATTTTACTACTGTATTTATATGTATGGGCCAGGGATGGGGTTTTCTTCTGCACGGTTACCCTCCCTGTATAACATTGTCTTTTTAACTTTTATATATGTGAAGATGTAATAAAGATTGTCGTATTTTTGTAGTACATTAGTGGCTCCATTTGTCTTTTTATAGACACTGTTTTTGAGTTGTTGGAAGTGGACACTTCAGAGTCTTTTCATGGTTAAATGTAATGAAGTGATCACAGATTTCACTTGGACAGCATGTACTCCTACATAACAATACATAATTCCAGACTTTTTGAGCTGACTGTTGTCTTCACATGGTCAATGTTTCAAGGCTGAGGACACATTTGGGAGGGGCTTTTTTTTTATCATTGTACAGTGATCTGTATATATGAACAAGTGCTGGTTGAAGAAAAAGGTGGTTAAAAAGATGGTTAAAAAGTAAACATTTGTAATAAAAATCTACTGGGAACATGTTTTTTTTTAGTCTAAAATAAGTACAGCACAATAATAAAAAACGCTTATGAAGGGGTTCGTGGCTGTAATTGCTGATTAAACACCAATCAGAGTGCTGGTTTCAAGAGCAGCATATGAAATGGAAGCTGAGACAATTCTATTAGATGGTTTCATAATCTCACCAAATCTCTCTATTTCTATGTGATTATACAGTATTAACAATTTATAGAATTTTCCACATACCACAAAATTCATTGTTTTCCAGACTTCTACCCTGACTTTTCAGTTCAGCTTTAAATCATTATTCTGCCTACTTGCAACAAAGTTTATAAAACATTTTCCAATAGGATATTTGTCACCAGTGTGATACAGGATGGTTTATTTTTTTCAACTAAATAACACTAAATACTTTGGGCCCATAAATGTACTGATATACGCCACTTTTGTGTCATATATCAGTCACAGATTTTGTCGTAAGCCATTTTGCGAAAAAGTCTGCGACTTTTGACTTACGCCACTTTCCGTACAGGTCTAAAAGGGGGAGTGGCATGAACAAAGAAGAGGGCGGGCCAGGAGGCCTTTCTCATTCATCAATTTGTATGCCAGCAAGGGAGCTGGTGTAGATTTTAGATTGTTACACTTCCTGCTGGAAGAAGCAACAAAGTTAGGCTACATTCACACGACAGTCGTTTTTGCGTCCTCCGATCCGCATATTTTGCGGCTCAGATCGGAACCCATTAATTTCTACAGGGCCGCAAAAGATGCGGAAAGCACACCATGTGCTGTCCGCATCTGTTGCTCTGTACCGCGGCCCCGCAAAAAAAATAGAACATGTCCTATTCTTGTCCACTATTGCAGAACGCACATGGGCCAGTATCAGTGTTTTGCAGATCCGCAATATGCAGATCCGCAAAACACAACGGTTGTGTGAATGTAGCATTATGTAGAGGCCTGTGTCTCCACATTACATTGGCACTTCCTCCAGTAGCACAGGCACAACTAAGACTAGCATCTAAATAGCTGGTCTTAATAAATGTGCCCCTTTATTTTTATATACTTACTGATCATTATGTATCGCCTGATTCCAATGTAAAGAATATTGTGAGCAGGACTAAGAGGGGACAGGATATAGTTTGGCCCCTTTAATGCTACCATGATTATGGGCTACATAATCTTTCATTTCCTTGGTGTATAATTTTCAGTACCTATGGGCAAAACATAAGACAAAAGAGTGTCCTTGACATACTTTTTTATTATGTACTATTGAAGAGGCTTTGGCAAAAAAACGAATATATCATATCAGGCTGTAGTCAAGGCCATTTTCCCCATAAGGCATGGGCTCCTGGACAGCCTGCTGCAAAGGGCCAGTAGAGCTGGGATATGGCCAGGGGAAGTACTGTAAAAAATAAAGAGGGAGCCTAATGTGATGACTAGGTGGGGAACAATTAGTGTAGGGACAAAAGAGGTGAAATGAGTGATTACTGTTATGGGAGCACTAGACTGAATGCTCTTCACATAACTCCTGTGACTACTGGAATTCAGTGGTAGAACACTACTGTGACTTCTGCATGAGCATCATGGTTGTTGTAGGTTACAGCAGTTTGCAGTGTATGCAACCAGTAGAATTGTTTCCTACTAAAAACTACAGGTGTGATACAAAGTAAAAACCTAAAAGTGTATTTTAGGGAATGTGGGTCATGGCCTAAGGTGCCACACATTCTGTGCCTATAGCAGTGGTGGCCAACTAGATCCTCAAGATCAACCAACAATGCATGTTTTTTTTAGTTCTCTTCAGACTCACAGCTGAGATCTTTAGTACTGTCCTCTTAGGGCTCCACACAATGTTTTATTAGTGTTTTAAACTCTTGTAAAAAAAGTGTTTTTAATCATAGCATTGTTTATAAGCGTTTTTAATGACATCTTTTATTATGTAGCATTTTAATCATGTGCCCTTTCTGGTGTTTTTGAAAGACTTAGAAGCCTACGGGAAAAACACCAGACATCATACCAAGAGCATTCCAGATTTTTTTTAAAGACCATTAACAAAACATTTTTTTTAAATTTGACTATAGACTTTAGAGTAACAGCTGCAGCATGTTTTGCTTAAAATGCTGAGAAACACTGAGTGTGGATTTCATCTTACGGAGGTTACTAATAAAAAAACCTCCCTATGTTGGATCAAGAGAATCGAGTATTGCCACTACTGGCTTATAGGCTCCTTACATGTAATTTCGACATTGGCGAAGTTTACAAAACTTCAATTCAGTTGTTGTGCTTAATTTCACAAAGAAATCCACTTCATGTTAAATTACTTAATCACAAATCACATTTCTTTGTAAGTAGCGGGTGCAATGACAGGGAACTGTGGTTGCGCCTCCCCCATCATTGAACCCCTCAGATGCTGTGTTCATCATGGCATCTGAGATAAAAAATTATGGCTTTTAGGGGTTAATCGGTTAAAAAAAAAAATAATAGTCATCTTATCCATTTCAGCACAAAGAGGCCATCTTGAAGATCCTGCGCAAAATCTCATGCGGTGCGTTATGACATCATCATGCTGGGCTGAATCTTCAATCAAGATGGCCACAGCCGCCTCTTCGCGCTCAAATGGACAGGCAAAATTGATTAGTTCCCATGAAACATTTGCTTTGCAGCAAATCCAATTTTCCCTGAAATTCATATTGAACTCCACTTTGGATACTTTGCTCAACGCTAAAGTAAATCTACTACTGGTTACAGTATGCAAATAGGTAACATTATAATACATTGCAGAAATTGTATATTTAAATTTTCTTACTGATTCACTGTCTGAGACAGAGGGTAGAGGGCCTCTCAATTTTGGATGTCCACTTATATCAGAAGCTTGGCTGCAATGGCTGGTAACAGTGGAGCGTCTAGATGATGGATAGTTGCTATAGGATCTAGAGTCTTTGCGGGATACTCTAAGTATTGACCGTAGACAAGGAATGTACTTTGCAATTGCCATTCTAGGAAACAAAATTGTTTATTCTCAGACAAAATGAAAATGTCTTTCAAACATTTATGGACTCACATACTATAGTAAAGATAGTGGGTAGAAAAACTGTCACATATACAGTACATCACAAATATACATCAAGGTCAACCTTTCATACATACAAACTCAAAGTGATCCAGTGGAAGATTTTAAAAAAACAAGCCTAGTCTGACATTGACATTTGCATACAGTGAAATGAATTCCAATAATATCTAACCCATAATTTCATCAACCCAATGAGTGCATTTATCAGAACAAAAGGAAGACGTCAAATGCATTCACCTAGGAACAGCATATTCATATTAAGTAGTAAGTGACTTAAATGAGTTTTTCCATCTTTAACCCTCAAGATACCAGCGCCGTACTTGTACGGCGCAGAAAGCTGGGTCAGAAATTGCTCGGTGACCACGGTCTTTCCTAAGGACACAGGGAGGTTTTTCCGCCCTGATCGCCGGTCTGGCTTTCATCCATTCACGGAGCTGCAGGGGACGCTGTCCGATAGTGATTGGTGCTGAACAGGTCAGCATCGGTCACATTGGAGGTGAGGCAGGGGACACCAGTGTTTGGCGCTGCCATCGGCTGGTACAACGCTGGCATTGGCTGGTACAACGCTCCAGCCAATGGCAGCGCTATAGCAGCACAGGAAAGGGCAGAACCTTCCTGCATGCAGCCATTCTAGCTCGTGACTGCATGCAGAGAGGTTCTGTGCTGCTTGTTGGCTAACCACCCTCCATCCCTGTCCGCCCCCCGCCACCCCCCCACCCCCGTCCTTTTTTTACGGACGTCACTTGGTCCGTGCATTTTTTGCTCTTTTTTTTTTAACAATTTTTCAGCTCCACACCATATATATATAAATTTTAGTTAGTGTCATTGTAGGATTTTGCATGAACATGTATCTGCGTATGTGCAGTTTGCAGAAGACTGTATTTTTTCACTACAGTTTCTGCTCGCACACACGATCTGTGTGCGTGCGTGCTGTATCAGCAGCATCTGCACATTTTTTTTTTTTGTGTGGGAAAAAAAAACGCAGTTAGTGGTAGATAGATAGATAGATAGATAGATAGATAGATAGTATTTTTACAGCCTGTATGGAACACATTAAAACTCTTCACTTTATTATTGAACATTAAAATATGGATGGTGGCTATCACCACATAAATCTCAGAACAGGCTAAACCTCAGTGTTGCAGTGTGTATTCTTTATATATACTCCACACTTCTTTTAAACACCGAGGTCACAAACAATTCATTGAAAAAGCAGATGATACCCCTGTGGTACAATACGTGGCCACATATCATCCAGGTATAATAAACTGCATTACCTTCCAGGGGATTGAACATGTCAAAGCACCACCAAGGGGTGGCAATATTGACATATTACTCCTCAAGAAAGAAGCACAATGGACCTTCATGCTAAATACGGTCAAACCGAAGGGTTTAAATGAATTTCACATGCTTTACTGAATAAATTCTCATGGGTTTATGTACAATGAGTTTGCTCCTTCCAGAGTAACAAAATTAAATTAAATAAAATAAATTATGCAAAAATACCTCGGTATTAATAAAGATGGCTTCAACTATCAGCCACATAACTGTCTCATGCGGAGCATGTATATATACAAAATAAACAAGATATGATATCTATATTTTTTCATTTTTATTTTTGCTGGTATATAGTTCCTAATGTGGGAATACGCTTTGTTGCGGTTAATGGTTATCATTAGCCTGTATTAAATATTATCCTACATGCCTTAATTACTCCATTCCCCTACCTGGATAGATAACTGCTACATTTTGCTTACAAAGTCCCCATTGATCATAGCGCTATTACTATCTGGTAGAGCCCTGTCTAGGGGGCCGGCCGGGAGGCTTGGTCCGGAAAAGGGGCGTGGCTTAACAGATAAAGATGCGGCGGGAAGCGGCCGCGCTACAGCCATCCCAGTGCCGCCTGCTACTGAAGCTGCACGCACGCCAACAGAGGCGTGCAGCGTTCTATGTCTATGTATATTTGTCTGTCCTTGGGCTCCTGATGAAATACTTATACATTAGTAGAGGAAACGCGTCGAGCCAGTAATTTGACAAGATGAGTATAGGTAGCAGTCAACAAATAGTGGATTGAGCGCAGGGGTTCGGAGGGATAACGGAGAGTTACAACAATAATATGAATGGGTGTAAAAGAGACACCAGTGTAAACTCAAATACCGAACCCTAGAGCTAAACTACTACTAAAATCAGGTCTATGGGTGTCTATAATTGAAGTTAGTGGACACAGACCTGAATTGTTTGTGACCCCGGTGTTTAAAAGAAGTGTGGAGTATATATAAAGAATACACACTGCAACACTGAGGTTTAGCCTGTTCTGAGATTTATGTGGTGATAGCCACCATCCATACTTTAATGGTCAATAATAAAGTGAAGAGTTTTAATGTGTTCCATACAGGCAGTAAAAATAGTACAATATAGAACGCATCTACGATACCATCTGTCTGTTTAGTAGATAGATAGATAAATTTCAGTTATTGTCAGTTTAGGAATTTGCACAAATGCATCATCTGCGTACGTGCATTTTGCAACCACTGAGCACTGATCAGTAGTGTCCATTACTGATCACGTCTGCTCATTTTGCACTGCACTTTTTTTTGTGCAGTAAAGCCTTTTTTTCTGCAGTAAAGCCTTTTTTCTGCAGTAAATACTTTTTTTTTACAGAAAAGACCTTTTTTTATCCCCCCCTTTTTTTTTAATTCTATTTCAAAACTTTAAAAAACCCCTTCACGTGTGAAAACACTACATACACACACCTCACACTAAATAAAGTTTTACACGTTTCACACGTCACACCCCAATAAAATAAAAATGTCCCAATCATCCCAATGAGTGTACTCGGCAGAAGAGGCATACGCCATCCTTGCCTCTGATACCGAGACGGCCAGTGAAGGAGAAGAGGATGTCACTTTACTCTACTCCTCTACCCCCTCATCATCATCATCATCCGCTGATGAGGGACCCTCTAGAAGGCGCCCCAGAATGACAGCTGAGGCAGCCCCCCAGAGTGAACCCTTATGGACCCCACCCCCTGATAATTATCAGCTCCAAATTCCTGATTTTGAGGCCAGCTCCGGAATTCAGATAGACTGTGCAGGGTTCACAGAAATTGATTTTTTTTAAAACTTTTTCTCTGAAGATTTTATAATTTGATGGTAACCCAAACAAATTTATACGCCCAGCAATTTATTTCCCAGAACCCCACAACACCATATGCTAGACCCCAAGGTTGGACCCCAGTAAATGCAGCAGAGATGATGACCTTTTGGGGACTCGTGCTGCATATGGGCGTTGTAAAAAAAAACAAAGATTAATCAGTATTGGAGTGCGGATGTCTTGTTTCACACCCCAATTTTTTAAATGTGACATGGCAATTAAAAATCCATGTCTGTTAATTCTGGCCTGCAAAATCCATATTTTGCTGTTTGCCTCTAGAGGCCTGCTGTGCGCCCATACAGCAGGCTACGAGCACATATGGGGTGTTTCCTGAATGGAGAGAAAATGGGGAACACATACTGGGGTGCATTTTCTCCTTTAAACCCCTGTGAAAATGAAAAATTGGGGTCTGCTAGTAATTTTTCATTTTTACAAATGTGTACTTTGAAATGCTTTTACAAGTGTTTCTGCCTTCTGTGAGACACCAGTTTGCAAAAAAAGTACCCTTTGTACCACTTAAAATGTTTGTACGGGGGTGCTCTTTCCAAAATGGGGTCACTTCTTGGGGTTTTTAATTTATGGGGAACTCAGGAATTATTTAAATGCGACATGGCAATAAAAAAACTATGTTAATTCTGGCCTGCAAAATCCATATTTTGCTGTTTGCCTCTAGAGGCCTGCTGTGCGCCTATACAGCAGGCTACGAGCACATATGGGGTGTTTCCTGAATGGGGAGAAAATGCGTAACAAAATGTGGGGTCCATTTTGTCCTGTTACCCCTTTTGAAAGTGAAAAATGTGTGCATAAAGCAACTTTTACTGGAAAAAATTGTATTTTTTCATTTTCACAGCCAAGTATTTCCGAATTCTGTGAAACGCCTGATGGGTCAAAGGTGAGCACCCACACCTTGAAATACTCCTTGAGGGGTGTAGTTTCCGGAATGGGGTCACTTTTTGGTGGTTTCCACTGTAGGGGTATCTCAGGGTGTCTTCATAGTAGCCATAGCTCCCAAAAGCCAATCTTGCAAAATCTGTCCTCCAAATCCCGATGGCGCTCCTCCCGTTTTGAACCCTGCCATGCACTCATGCGTCCATTTTTGAGCACATGTGGGGTGTTGCCATGATCATGGGGAAATGGGTAACAAAATATGGGGTGCATTTTGTCCTGTTACCCCTTTTGAAAGTGAAAAATGTGTGCATAAAGCAACTTTTTTTCTAGAAAAAAATTGTATTTTTTTTATTTTCACAGCCAAGTGTTTCCGAATTCTGTGAAACGCCTGATGGGTCAAAGTGCTCACTACACACCTTGAAATATTCCTTGAGGGGGGTAGTTTCTGGAATGGGGTCACTTTTTGGGGGTTTCCACTGTAGGGCCAGCTCAGGGTGTCTTCATTTGCGACATAGCTCCCAATTATTATTCCAGCTAATTCCGCTCTCCAAAAGCCATATGGTACTCCTTTGACTCGGGGAATCGGGGTAATAGATTTTGAGTTTTGTTTTGCTGTTAACCCTTGATGTGTTTCATGAAAAATGGATTAAAATTTTAAATCTGCTAAAAAAAGGGAAATTTTGAAATTTCATTCCAATTTTCCATCAATTCTCATGGAACACATAAAGGGTTAACAAAGTTAGTAAAATCAGTTTTGAATAGTTTGAAGGTGTAGTTTCTAAAATTGGGTGATTTATGGGGAGTTTCCACTATATAAGCCCCACAAAGTGACTTCATAACTGAACTGGTCCTTAAAAAAATGGGTTTTGGAAATCTTAAAATTTTAAGATTTGATTCTAAACTTCGAAGCCCTATAACATCCCAAAAAACTAAAATGTCATTTTCAAAATGATCCAAACATAAAGTAGACATATGGAAAATGTAAAATAATAACTATTTTTGGAGGTATTACTATGTATTTTAAAAGTAGAGAAATTGAAATTTGAAAATTTGAAAATTTTTCCAAATTTTAGGTAAATTTGGTAATTTTTTATACATAAAAATGAAATATTTTGCCACAAATTTACTACTGTCGTGAAGCACAATATGTGATGATAAAACATTCTCAGAATGGCCTGGATAAGTAAAAGCGTTCTAAAGTTATTACCACACGTCAGATTTGCAAAAATCGGCCTGGGATTTAAGGTGAAAAGTGACTCGGTACTGAAAGGGTTAAACACTCTATGCAGATTTTACATGCAGTAAGGTAAGTTGCCTACTATACTACTGTGTGTAGCTGAGATGCCTCTGCAAATGCCCCCAAATACCTTAAACTATTTGAGGCCAAACCTGTTGTTTCTGGTGGAAGAAAGGGATGCAAATGAAGCTCTGCTTCTAATCTGCCACCAGATGTAAGGCAGTTATCCTATAAGGCAATGTTCAACCCTTTAAATAGGCCTCAAGACATAACTTGGAGAATAAATAAGGCAGCACATCATCCGCAGACAGCTGTTTCAGGGTGATCCCTTTCTTCCCAGAAGAGCATGTATGGCCTATAAGTCTCCTCATGCCGATTAAGACACTCTCCCCAAAGAGAGATAGTACCCCTCAAATCCTGACTTAGGCCTTCACCCAGTTAAGTCAGTACTCTCTGCTCTGCACTGATGAGGGTCAACCACCCTGAAACAAGACATGAGTTGGAGAATAAATAAGGCAGCACCTCATCCGCAGACAGCTGTTTCAGGGTGATTCCTTTCTTCCCAGAAGAGCATGTATGGCCTATAAGTCTCCTCATGCCGATTAAGACGCTCTCCCCAAAGAGAGATAGTACCCCTCAAATCCTGACTTAGGCCTTCACCCAGTCAGTACTCTCTGCTCTGCACTGATGAGGGTCAATCACCCTGAAACAGCTGTCTGCAGATAAGGTGCTGGCTTATTTAATATCCAAGTCATGTCTCAAGTCCTATTTAAAGGGTCGAACACTGACAGGATAGCTGCCTTACATCTGGTGGCATTAGAGCAAGAGCTTGTTAAGAGCTCATTTGCATCCCTTTATTCCTGTACTCTGAACACATGGTTATTTCCTCTCTTCCCTTACTGAGTAACGGATGTCACACATCACATGCCCCTTATTTCCAATATTCCTATGCTTCAGCCTAACTCCCTCTCTCAGAATGTGGGGTAGGAGGAACAGCATAAGAAATGTGTCAGAAGCAGATCTGTGCTGTGTGTGAAGAAAGTCAGTAATTTATTACACATCCTTGTAATACAGGAGCATGCAGGCATTTGTAAATAGAGACAATGGCCTTGATTTATCATACCATCACTCCAGAATTCTGGCATTAAAAAAAAAAAAAAAAAAAAAAAAAAAAAAATCGCAAAATAGGGCTTTTGCAACTTTTTTGCACTCCCGTGCGCAAAATTTATGTGACTGCGCAAAATTTTGCGACTTTTTTGCGCAAATTTTTGCGACTTTTTTGCGCAAAATTTTGTGACTTTTTTGCATGTGTACACCACTCACTCCAGTTTTGTAATATGGGTGGGAAAGTGGGTGTGGTTAGCTATGTTAATGAGTTTCACTCCAGATTTATCATTGCGACTTTTTTAAAAAGTCGCAAAATAGTCGCAATCTTACTCCAGGAGGGTGGAGTAGGAAAAGTGGAGTAGCTTCTCTAGACAGAAGTGTTAGGTTGAAGGACAAGCCACATTTATCAAACAACCTGTGACATTTGATAAATGTGGCACAAAGTACTCCAACACAGACTGAAGCAAAACTGACTTCAAATATTCTCCTAATGATAAATTCCCCCCAATGTATGTGAGAAGGGTGAGGAGTAATTGGAAAATGTACAGTGCCTCAGAGGATCACTGCAAGGGTTAATTATTGCTAAAAGGGTTAATGTTTGCTATTTTGGGTTAAGATACTTTGCATGTTTTGAACGTGATTCCAAGAGCTGAAATTGATAGCACTATTTAGTTTATTGTGCCCTACTCAGTAGGAGGAGACTAGCCCTGCCCTCTCTAAGTCAGGTGCTGTCCAGTGTAGTCTGACTGCACATCATCCCTGGAAGTACCTAAGTATTATCTAAAGCTCTGAAATGAAAGAAGCAAAGAACTTTCACAGACTGTTTAGAACTGGGTGACTGCAGGTGCATGGTAGTAAAGATAACTTGACTTTGCTGCATGTGGAGCAGGTTGTAGCCTTTGGTGCCTACCATATGTTTGTATGGGGAATCGGTTGTAGTTTCTTTATATGCTTAGATTGCAATACCCATCATCCTCAGTAAAGAAACTGTTCTTTGTTATCACTAAACTGGGCCTGGTCATTGAGACACCCTGTTCCTAAACTCCTTCCTTACAGCCTGCCTAATATTCACCATCAAGGGCACCCCACCTAACAGCAGGCAGGAGCCCCCAAACAGCCCAGGAATTACCCCAATGGGAAAAAGGGTGCACCCACTTTTCACTCCACAGCCCAGGGAGCATTAGAGTGAGGACAGCCACCGTGAACCACTACATCTCCCATCTGTGTCACTGCTACCACTTCCATTCTCTTCCCAGAACTCCCCCTGCGGGTTGTAATTCTTCATATTGATAATCCCACCCACAGCAAACCCTAGCAACATCAAAACAAAGGTGCTTTACAGAGTTGTACCAAATATTGACAATGAAATAATAAATTACATCTGAGCTATGGAAACAGAATTTAGTGAACCTTCAGACACATTTAGGTAAATTTTAGGTAAGGTACTTAGCATGTTTTCTTTTTAATGTGCAAGTATCTTTAGTTTGTCTATATTTATGATAATTATAGTTCACTGAGTGTTATGCAGCTCTGATTACTGTATTCATGTGATTGCCCAAAAGAGGTTTCATAGTCACTCTTGGGCCCTTAAACCAAAGGTTAGAAATAAAGATTATCTAAAAGAAGACTGCTGACTTGATGTCACGAGTACACCAAAAGTTATATAAAACATTCATGCAAAAGTCAGAAATCTCTATTCAGGGTATTACAAATATGCCTCAATAACTTTAATCCAGCATACAACTTGTATTTCTTCCCCACAGTAAGATTAATATTTTTAGATACAACCTTTTATCCTAAGAAGGAAACACATGGATCCAAATTATAAGAGCACAATTTTGGTTGTTCCATCGCTTATTCTGTTAGACATAAGCATTTGTCTTTGTTCTGGATGCATCAGAGAATAGAAACAGTTCTGGGACGGCACTACTGTAACTGGGTTTTTGCACAATCATACGGGCTTACAGGAAATAATAAGACAGCAATGGTGCTCAGTCCAAAAGCAGATAGTCCAATATATGTTGCAGGCAAGCGAGAAAGCAAAAATAAGGACGGCACTCACCAGTCTTCTTATAAATCTTACCATACCTTTATTTGAAATAAAACATACGTATGGCCAACAGGGGATAGGAGCATAAGATTCATAAGAAGACTGATGAGTGGCGTCCTTATTTTTGCTTTCTCGCTTGCCTGCAACATTTGTTATGGATGCAATGCCAAGAAAGATTTTCAGAACACCAGACAGACAATATGGTAGACACCTGCCGTGTGAGGCAGTGTTGTAAACAATCTACAACCAGATGCTTCATAAGCTTGTAGTCTATGCTACTGCATAGCCAAATATAAATCATCCAATTTGTTAGCAATGTTTCATTGTTATAACTTCTCCAAAGATACAGTATAAGGAAACTTTAAAGTGTATGAAAGCCAACTTGATTCAATCTGTAACTATAATATCATGTCCTAAAGTAAGTGGACACCATTTCTCATTTATTTAGGTTGACCAGTTCAGACATATTCATTGAAACCAAGCCTATAGGTATACAATCTGTTAAGAATATTAGGAGAATGGGTTATACTAAAAATCTCAGTGATTTTACAAATGTCATAGAACGCCAGCAAAGTTCTTTCATAAAAGGCCAGCCTAAATAAAAAAGCCTCTGTGAGCTGTAAAGCTGACCACACACTCAAAATAGCTATTCCTCACAACTCCACCATAAGCAGGCCCTGCACCTCTGCCGAGTATGCATGTTTTTATTTTTCCAATGGGGTAACCGTAAGGGGAATGAGACACTGCCAGACCTGTCTGTTCTTGTGATGTACACACATACAGGGTCAACAATAGCTAAGCCATAAAATAAGCAGTAGTTACTGTATATACTACCTCTAAACGCAGGGGCTTAAAACTAGATTCATTCTGGCAAAAAGAGGGACAAAATATCATGCTGGAAACCTGCTGGACTCCAATGAGCACTGATGGTGTCCTGCATATGCCAGTTTTCTGTTCCTATACCAGGAGAGAAAACTAATTTTGCTGCAGCTATGAACCTAGTCCTAGGCTAGTTTTACACCTGCATTTACAGATCCGGTAGCCTGTTCCATTCGGGAACAGCTTGCCAGAACCGACACTGAATACACTGCCAGACACTGGAGACATATCATCTGGCCCCATTAACTATAATGGCGAGAATCGACCAGTCCAGCCGACTCCCAGCATTCTGTGTCGGAAGAGCCTACCAGAATGCACTAATAACAGTGTGAACCAGGCCTTAGATTACACTTAAGTGTTGTGTTGTACAATTGATATCCTTTTCATTTTAGCACATGACAAGCATGGCCTGAAATGGTAAGGGTCACACTTGATTACATTTCACAGAAAGAATAAATTCATTGGAGAGTAGCATCAGACTTTTTGGTCGTCAGATGCCAGGCAAATGCTTCCTTCCTGAAGGCAGTGTTATCAGTCAGAAACAAACTGTCACGCTCTGGTGTGGAGGGTATAGCCACACTAAGCGTAAGAGGGAAGGGAAAAGGACAAACAAGGGAAACGGTCACCTCCCGCAGGTAACCCTGAAACTAGGCCCTGGCTGACTACCAGTATGAACAGGCCTTAGTAGTAGGAGAGTTCATACATAATAACCTAATAACAAACTCACCCTAAAGAACCCTGCAGCTAGTGACAGAGTCAACCCTTTCCTCCAAGAGGACGGACGAACAGGAGACTCCAGAAGGCAAAACCACAACAGGGAAAAGTAGGATAAACACAATAGGGAAAATGACACTTATCTTAATGCAGATATTGCAGCAACCGGATCTCAGCCGAGAACAACACCACACACAACAAAGTAAGCAGAAAATATAAATCGCAAGGAATACTGGGAGAGGAAGGGATCAATAGAGGAAAGATAATCACCACACCCACAACAGCTGAGGGGAAGGGGTGTGGTAAACAGCAACCAAACCAAGAGGAAAACATGTCAAATTATGTCACTTTTGAAAGCCTAGCCAAACGCCTGCAACCTGATGCAGGAACGTTCGTGACACAAACAGTCTTCTGATATGTTTTTTTATAGACTGCGTTTTGGCTTTATTATCCAAAATCAGTGGGTGGATAGCTGTGAATAGATTGTTCCATATTTCAGAAGCCACTGCAAAGCTCTCTAGACTTACAATGAATGCACAATTACAGTCACAGTGACTATAAATATTAACCCTTACTTACTGCACTGACATGGATGGGGAATGTTTTGGAGATGGACCAAACTGAGAGCAGAATCACAATGTGTAACAATTCAAGTATTCCACACTATAAAATGAGGATAGGACCTCAATGTTTCAATGTTTTCATTTTTGCACTCCCTGCTTTCCCTTAGCCTTGACTTTTGACATTTTAATTCACATAGACATGGGATGAGCGAACCCGAACTTCACAGGTTTAGGTTTGGTAGAAACTCCGTTATAATGAAATATAACTGAATTCATAGATGGAATGCTAAATGGAAGCCTTTAAGAGGCATTCCCTTTTGAACTGTCATAATAGTCTATGATAATAAGTCTATGGCCAAGCATAACAAATCCGTCAGGTTTCCGTTATGCAGGACTTTGTTTTCAGTGCTGCATAACAGAAACCAGACAGATCCATTAAACTTGGCCATAGACTACTATTATGTAGATACCACGGCGCTCCAAAATTGTAATGCAGAGCCTTTTTACCACCCCCAATTCAAAGCAGAGTGCCAACCATTTTTCTACTACAGACTACGATTAAGACAGATCAAAAATGCCTCTTAAAGGCTTCCGTTTAGCATTCCATCTACGAATTCTGTTATATTCCGTTATAACAGAATCCATAATGGAATTACTACACCACCTGAACCTGTAAAGTTCGGGTTCGCTCATCCCTACATATGAGGGCTTGTGTTTTGCTGGACAATTTGCACTTTCTATTGCAACTTGTCTGGCAATATTGCATACGATGTAGTGGGAAAATGGAAAAAAACTCAAAATGAAGTGGAATTGAAAAAAAATTGGACTTACACCATAGTTTTATGGGTTTATTCTTTATGGTATTCCCTATACGGTAAAACTGACCTGTCCCCTTCATTCTCCAGGTCAGTACGATTACAGTGATGCTACATTATATAGTTTTATTGGGAAAAAATTGGGAAAATATTTTTTTTTCTTTGCATTGCTATATTCTAATCCTCATATGTTTTTTTGTATTTTCATCTATGGAACTGTGTGAGGGCTCAATCTTTGCAGGACGATCTGTTAATCACTTTTTATTCATTTTTTTGGGAGAGGTGAAGCGACAAAAAAACTGCAAGTCGTCCATTTAGATTTTTTTTCCATTACAGCATTCACCATATGGGATAAATATATTTTGTAATTTAATAGCTCAAGAATTTAGGGATATGGTGGTGCATGTGATCTATGTTTTCTTTATTGTTTATTTTTATGAGGAAAGTGGGGGTTGAAACTTTATATTAAAGAAGAACTCCCGCAAAAAATTTTATTCCATGTCCTGCTAGAAATGTACATGATGTAATCTGTAGTGAATGTCATTTTCTTACCAGTAGCTGAATTTTTGAGTTATATCATCCTGAAGTTTCTTATCGGTGTCATGTGACTAGGAATTAGACCCACCAATTTACACAGAGACTTATGTGTGGACAGGAAGTCTAATTTTCTATGCATTCCTATGGGAGCCTCACTTTCAGTCTCATAGGAATGAATAGAGCAGTAACTGGCTTCCTGTCCTGGGTCAGTTGGAGGTCAGGGAGTTGGTCACATGACCCAGCTACAATAAGAAGAAAGCAGAAACTCTCAATTTCAGCCTCTGATAAGAAAATTACATTCACTACAGATTATATCATGCACCTTTTTAACAGGTCAGAGAATAAAATTTTTTGCGGGAGTTCTTCTTTAATTTTTTTTTTTTTACTTTTGTAAGGTCCCCTAGGGGACCTGTACATGCAATCATTAGATTGTTTATCAAATATATTACTGTGATTTACAGTAGTTGATGGTAAATTTAGTATATTCCAATGCAGCATTGCCACATGCAGGCCTACAATGGAATAAACCCGCAATAGGCCTGATATCCTCGTACAGATTGCATGCTATCAAGTGGTGAAACTAGACATTTCTATGTACCTATTTACTTCTTAAAGCCTTATTCACACGTCAGTGTTTTGGTCAGTGTTTTCCATCAGTGATTTTGAGCCAAAACCAGGATTGAAGCCTCCACAGACATAAAGTATAAGGGAAAGATCTGAACCTGTTCTGTGTTTAGAGCCTCACCTGGTTTTGGCTCAAAATCACTGAGAGAAATCACCAAATGCATCCTTTAAACTTTACATATAACTTTACACTCTTCGCTAGCCACACTTTAGAATCTGCGCCTTGCCCAGTTCCAAATCTCTAATGCAAATGTCTTGCCTACCTATTAAAAAGATTACACAACATGGCTGATCCATAATTTTAATCAAAATGTAATTGCTAAGTACCTCCTGTTCATTTATATAGCAAGTATAGCTTTAGGTTACATATTTACTGATGATGTATTTAGCGTATGCAGAGTGCTGTTGCATTGTGTGACATCAAATCAAACTTGTCATATATGTTATATTTATATAGGGATACATACCTATATTTAGGATGAGTGATGGCATAGATAATAGGATTGTGGATGGCAGATGCCTTTGCGATTACAGCAGGTATGGAGTTCATGTACGGCGTTAAGATATTGGCATACCTGTGGTAAAACATGTGAACATACAAATATATTAGAAATAAATCATCATAACTTTGTAAAGATATATAGTTATACATGTACAGTATAATATATAATACTTGTATTGATCCCGAGTTAAAGTTTGTTTGCTCAGAGCTGCATTCACAATTCTGCTGGCTTTAGAGCTGAAAAATCCCAGTATTTGGCCTCATGCAAATGACCGTATCCGTTTTTCAGTCCATAAATCACAGATCTGCAAAACACAGATGAGGTCCATGTGCACTCTACATTTTGTGGCAGACCCATTGACTTCAATGGGTCCATGGTCCGCATATGGATGTCCGTTCCGCAAAACATATACAGTTCCTATACTTGGCTGCAAAATGAAGACTACAGACCCATTGAAGTCAATAGTTCTGCGAAGAAATTGATTGCAGACCACAAGCCGGACCGCAAAATACACAAAGTCATGTGTAGGATGCCTTATTATTGGTTACATTTCTGAAAAGGTCTTTCTTTGGTAATTTGCATTCTGGGAAATGTCGTTACACTAGGCACTATACAGTAATCTGGTACAGGAAAAGCTAATTGACCCACTGTCCTATAGGCATTCAGCTAATCTGTAAAGGTATAGTCACACCAGGTTTGCACTTTTCTTTTTTTTGTAGTATTGAATAATGTGGTAAACAATGCTTTTCAATACAGTTAAAAAACCATATCCTGGTATTAACCCCTTGGCGACCTTTAAAGATGGTGCCCACTCAAGTGTGCAGCAGGTGCCATAGCTGCCAGCTTTCTGCTGTTTCAAATAGCACCCACTGTGAGCCGCACCAGTAACATTGTTCCATCGCTGAGATCAGGGAAACTGTTATGGTATAGTAATAGCCTAAAGCCTCAATATGCCAATACAGGCCAGCAGATGGCAGCACTGTATTAGTATATTGTGAACACAATGATCAGTCTAAATATTGGCAGGTATCATCACACAGGGTGACAAAAAAAAAAGTAAAAAAAAAAAAAAGTTTTAAAAAATTAAAAAAAGAACTATTAAAATATAACAATATTTATCCCGATGAATGGCGTAACGGAAAAAATGGTCAATTTGCCATTTTTTGTCACTTCACCTCCCCAAATATAATGTAATAAAGTGATCAAAAAGTCATAAACACGACAAAATGGTATCACTGAAAAGTAAAGATCGTCCCGCAAAAAAATGAGCCCTCATACAGCTCCGTGCACATGACTACAAAAAAGTTTTAGGGGTCAGAGTATGGTGATAAAAAGAACCCCATTTGCAATTTTTTTCCAGCTTCCCACTACATCATATTCAATATTAAATAGTGCCATTAGAAAGTAAAACTTGTCCTGCAAATAATAAGCCCTCAGAAAGCTATGTGAATGGACAATAAAAAAGTTATGGCTCTGGGAAGGTGGGGAGTGAAAAAACGAAAATGCCAAAACTGAAAAACACAAGATCCTCTAAGGCAGCGGTCCCCAACCACCGGGCCACAGAACAATGCCGGGACATAGACCATCTGGTACTCGTCTGCGGGGAGTGTTGTTGTTGAGCGGCAGGGACGGGAGCTATTGGTTCCTGTGCCCGCTATTTAGCCTCATAGGCTGAAGGCTGCTAGACCGGGGGGCCTGTTAGGCAGTGCTAATATGCAGGAGGTCACCATGACATCATAGCCACCTCCTGGACCAGGATATAGGTGGTGTGATGACGTCATCACACTACCAGTCTTAACGCTGGTAGCCTGGGCAGCAGCAGCAGGATGGAAGGATGATAGCAAAAGCAAGGTATTTTTTTTTTTTTTTGGTTTATGGACACTACTGCATGACACTATATTTAAAGAGGCACTACTTGGGATGGGCGGACTAAGAGACCAGTATGGGGGAAGAAGGGAAATTATATTGAAAGAGGGGACAGTTTATGTAAAGAGGTCACTCAAGAGAGCACTACTGGGGGTTATTATATGTAAAGATGCCACCACTGGGGGGGCATTATATCTAAGGAGGCCACTACTGGCGGGGCATTATATGTAAGGAGGCCATTACTGTGGGACATTATATGTAAAGAGGCAACTACTGGGGGGCATTGTATGTAAAGAGGGCACTACTGGGGGGCTTCATATGTACATGGGGCACTACTGGGGGGCATTATATCTACTGGGGCATAAACAGGGATGATTACCAAGTAGGGGCATACAAAAAGGCATTAATACTAAATAGGTGTGTTCAATTAGAAAGAGGAAAACAGCAGAAAGAGGCTGTGGTCATCATCTGTCGTAATCTGTGCAGGACTTAGAAAGAAAAAAAAAGAAAGAAAGAGAACCACGCCAGTCAGAGGAGCCATCACCTGTAAGTCACTGAGTGGGGGCCTAAACATTATTAATGACTGGGTCATGGTATAGCAGTATTATTTGGCCTTTAGTCTGTGTTATTATTGGCAATGTTGGCCATATTTTGTTTTGTACGTGATTAATCTCTGCTACACCCCCCAAGTTAACTCCCAAACCTATCTGATGTCAGCAGAAGTAAGATGTGCTAATTTTCATTTATTTTTCAGAGCAGTTAGATGATCAGCATGTTTGTCATCAATGTTCATTTGCAATGTGTGAAGTGACCCTTAGAATTAGCCTAATTCAACCTTTTTCCTGATCTATAATTAGCCCCTCCAGCACCTGAATGGGGCCGTATCTATTCCACAATATTGCGGAATAGATGCGGCCCCATTCACCTCTATGGAGCGGGGAGCCACCGCACGGAGCTAGCTCCGTGCCGCTGCTCCGTTGAAGCATGTCCTATACTTGTCTGCATGCACGGACAAGTATAGGCATTTTGAATGGGGCCGCCCGGCGTGTGTTCCGAGTGTGCGGTACACACACCGGGCGGCCCCCGTATTATTGCGGGTCTGCAATAATGCGGACCCGCAATAATACGGCTGTCTGAATGGGGCCTTAATCAGCACGTCCTTGGTCTAACCAGATTAAAGCACACTGACTGTCAGTGCCTGTCATCTAGTATGAGTACTGGCTCCTGTTTCTTCTTTTGTGCCTTGTGCTACTCTCAAATCCTGCATAGTCCCTGGATTAACTCCTTGTCTGTTGGTCTGGTTTCTATTTGCTCTCCAAGTGAACTGACTTTGGTTTGTCTCTGGATTTACTCTATATCTACTAATTTGGCTGCTAATGACTCTTCTGGTTCTGACCCTGCTTGCCAACTATTCTTCTGTACCTTTGGTCATTCTGGTAGGTCTGTTACCAGTTTGTACCCATTTTTACTGCCTTACTAGACAGAGATAAACTGGAAATCTGCCACCATGAAAATTCACTGTGGGGGAGACTTATCAAAATTGGTGTAAGGGAAAACTGGCTTACTTGCCCATAGCAACCAATCAGATTCCAGCTTTCATTTTTCAAAGTTCCTCTGGAAAATGAAAGGTGGAATCTGATTTATTACGAGGGGCAACATAAATTTTCCTATATACCAATTTGATAAATCAGGGCCTATATTCTGTCAGCAGCCTGTTGATGCTTATATGCTATAGTGTAAATTTTCTGCTAAACTGCACATTATATAGCACAGCTAAAATAATGTATTGGACCCTATGTATGAACAACATGCAAAAGAGAAGTGGTGCAAGCTAGAATATAAAAGCAGGTGGTAGGTTGCTATAGCTAACAGCTCCTACTCCAATGTCTGAAAGAAATCGAGCGACTTTACATTACGTTTATAAGAAAAGTGAGATATATTAGAATCTTAGAATGACTGTATTACCCAGCAAAGGCCACCAGTGCAACAGTTGAATAGGGAGACCAAGAAATCACATATAAGAGGATGACAATTAAAGCAATCTTTGCCATCTTCCACTCATTTTTCATTTTCTGATACTGTTTCTGAGATTCCTTGTTGTCATCGGAACCAATCTTTTGAACAGCCCTGTAATGAAAAATGTAGCGTAAAAAAAAAAAAAGAGCTGGATCACATTTATAAGCATATACGAAGTAAACCATTAAATACGGTATTTAGGTAATCAACACCTAAAACATATGGCACAATTCCAGGGGAATACCTGAAAGAAGCCTTTTGGGCGAAACGGCGTTGGGAGGAGGACGCCGCCGCGCTGGTCCGTGACCTATCTGTGCTGTTTTTCTATCTCCTGGTCCGGGTAGTATTTTATGCATTTAGATTTTTAGATGTTTTCTTAAATATGCTTGATTGCATTAGTGACTTTGCACTTTATAATGTGTGATGATATGTTTCTACCATGACTTAATGTACAGCCTGTGTTGGTCGCAGAGCACGCACAGGGCGAAGCCCTAAGTTTTTTCCTCATTCTTTTGCTCCATACCATCACCTTATGTAATTTCTATATTCTTCATATTTTTCTTTATTCTTGTATTTTTAACAATAAATCATTGTGATTTATATATTACATTGTGGATTATAATTGATTGTAGGAGTTTATTACGGTATTTAGGTGTATAATTCCTTTAACAAGAACATTTGTGATTCAGCTATAGTCACCTGACTATCCTAGAGCTTAAACTCAATGAAATATTTTTATCTCAGAGTTGTCATTTTTACAAAAGCATAAACTAAAGCTTTGTACATAAAACAGCTGTGCATTTCACGCACAATGAAAAACTGTGTCCTACAAGCAGGGGCACACCGACAGGGGGGGGTCGCACCGCCGATCGCCACAGGTCGTACAGCCCTGGTTCTAATTGAGGCAGCGGTGGAGGGGCAGTAGGAGATGAGCGCTTCCATTGTGGAAGCGCTCATCTCTATATTCATCTGTATCACTTTCCTCAGGAGGGAGGGAGAGGGTTCTTCTGATAGGCTGCAGGTAGTAGTTTTGGGGGTGCACTATGGGGGCATTTATTTCTGGCCCATTTTGGAGGGCACTATGAGGGCATTTATTTCTGGCCCGTTTTGGGGGGCACTATGGGGCACCTGGTGGCACTATAAGGGCATTATTTGGGGACACTATGAGGGCATCTGGGGGCTCTAAAGGAGCTTTTTTATTGGCATATTATGGGGGGCACTATGGCATCTGGTGGCACTGAGGGGGCATTTTTTTTACTGGAGAGTGGTACTATGGGGCATCTGGTGGCTTTAAAGGGGCACTTTTTTTACTGGCACATTATAGGGGGCATATGGCATCTGGTGGCACTAAGGGGACATTATTTGGGGGCACTATGGGGCAGTGGAGAACTATGGGGGCATCTGGTGGCTCTAAAGGGGCATTTTTTTACTGGCCCATTATAGGGGGCACTATGGCATCTGGCACTAAGGGGGCATTTTTTACTGGTGGCACTAAGAAGGGGTATCTTTACTGGCATATTATGGGCACCTGGTGGCACTAAATAGGGGGATTTTTACTGGCACATTATGGGGGCATCTGATAGCACTAACAAGGGGGATTTTTTACTGGCACATTAGGGGGAGAGAAGCACTATAGGGGCATCTGCTGGGGGCACTAAGAAGCGGCATTTTACTGGGGTACTATATGGGGTATTTTATACTGGCGGGGTATTTCTTGTACTGTCATAAGGAGAATTATTACTACTGGGGGGCTATGGGGAACATGATTACTAGTATGGGCACTATGGGGGCATTATTACTACTAAGTGCTACTAATTACTACTGTGCTCTGCCAGAGAATTATTTCTATTGGTGGGATTTTGGGGAGCACTGTTACTTTGGTGGGCAGCACTGGCACAGTATCAGCTTAGCACAATTATTTTTGGGGACATTATGTTTATACTATTAGTGTCTGGATACTATTTACTGGGCGTTATATTTTTTTTAGAGCATTGTGTGCCAATAATTGTTGAAGGGGGCACTATCTTTGTGGTACTAGTATTTTTCAGGGGACAGTTTCTGCAGTGTAGAAATGGGGAACACAGTATTGGGGGTGGCAGGATGGGGTGTTCTGAATGTGGGAGGATGATGGAAAAGTTGGAAAATAATGTCTGTTTGTCAATCACTGCAGAGATGGGAGATGGTTGAAAAATCATCATGGCGGTCTGGTCTGAATGAAGAAGATAAGGAAAGAAAACATCTACATCAAAGGTGACATCAGTGGATGTAAAAGGTATGTGGCGCTATGTAGGAGAGGAGATGCTATGTAGGAGGGGCTTATAACAATGGCTGGGGCCAGATTTATTTGTAGAATGGGCTTAGAGTATTGCGCAGGGGCAAAATTTTGGGGCTGCACGCCTCTTTTTTTCTTTCATGACCCCTCCTAGACGAAATTTCTGGGTGCTCCCCTGCCTACAAGAGTCAAATCTATGTGCAAGTCTGTCTCCAATCAATAACATTGCCATAGATAGATGTAAATGAATTACCGGTTAGTGTTCTTGATCGCCTTAAAAATAAATATGTAGCAATAGATAATGACAAAAAGGGGTATGAAGAAGACAAAGCAGAAGAGGAGCATTGTGTATGCTCTAACAGATGGTGTGAATGTCACATAGTCCCATGTGCAGGAGGTCAAGAGCCCTTCAGGAACATAGGCACCTTTTAAAAAAGAAAGAAAAGTTGAAGTTAATGCTTTATGTTAAAACAGTCCACATACATTACTCATATTTGGCTTTTGGGTGATATGGAAAACGTAAAAAGTTCACACTGCAGTGATATTATATTATGAAAGTAGGGCATTTAAGTAGAAGCATGCAATGGTGATTTCCTCATCTCAAACAATTTATTGAAACAAAAGCCAACAACAGTGGTGGGCATACCCCCACAAAAAATGTCAATTTCGATTCATGGCTCAAACACCTGTTGTGAATTTTGCCGTTAAGCATCTTGTTAGAGAACAGCAAGTTGTGCAAAAAGTACTGAAACACTGAACGTTGAACATGTGCATTCAAAGGTTTAGAGAAGGTCATGTTAAGTTCACTTGTAAAGGTTAGAGTGATGTTCATCCTAAAATTTCACCCACAGGCCAAATATCCCTAACTTTTTGTGAGTAGTGAGTGAGTATGTTCCTACTCCTGACTTGCTTTACAGATTCCAAAACTCCTGTCTAATATCCTGTAAACATTTAATTGATTTGACTATAGCAACACAAGACCACATCATGCATTCTAATCATGTTGGCAAAGAGGACTAGGGCTAAAATGGACACACACTCACCAAACCTCATCAGTTGTAGACTGGAAAAATGTGCATGATATGATAATTTATTGGGTCAAAAATTGGTCGTATGAAAGAATAAATCCGGTCCTCCTAGTGTCAATGGTTCACTTTGACACAAATGTAATGCCCTAATTTAATAATTAATGAGCACTGTTTAGTTGGTTACCATGTGTAACCTGCTATACCCACTGGCTACCTTTCTTCTAATGGAAAAGTTGAACAGGCTAAAAAATATATCTCAAGCTGGCATCCATAAATGTGACAACAGATCTTGTTAACTTCAATTGCATGTAACAGATCTAAACTGAAAGAGTACCTTCGTAAATGGCATGTTTCCAGCATTTTGTTAAATCAATATTATTGGAAAAATGTAGGCGGTTTGTATTTGGGTCCAGATTGATGGAAGGCAGGGCCAACACAAGTAGAAGGGCCAGCAATACCACATTTCGGCTCATTATACCACCCCAACAGAGCCAAATGCCACAGGCCATCACAAAATACTGCCAGGAGCACAGAATACATCCCCAAAAACTTCCACTGGCTGGCTGTGAGGAGGGCTCTGGTGGCCCCCTGGGGATTGGCCCACCGGGAAATTTCCCTGCAAGGTCTATGGCCAATCAACCTCAGGATGGTTAAGGTAAAATGATATTGGATATATGTACATGATTTCTTTTTTGGTTTCTTGTTTACTAGCCACACCTTTTCCTGTAATTTCTAGTATTTTGTTTCTCAAAAGTTATGTACACCTTTAGGGGCAATTTTATTTATGACTGCATTTTACTCATTTTGGGCTAAAATATTAATTCTGTCACAAAGGCTTAAAAGGAATCTGTCACCTCATTTTCACCGATATAACTAACAACACTGCCCCATAGAAGATTGCAAATGCTTTCCAAGCATACCTGTGTGTACTATGTGTAACGGGGAGCCAGCGGCGTGCTCCATCCTTGCAGCACCACCAGCTTCACGCTCATGACGAGGGAGGAGTAGCCGGAGTCAGACGTGGTCGGCATCCTCATCTCCCTGGTAACCAGGGGCCAGGGAGGACCTAGCAGCGCACAGCCGGCGTCCTACGTACCCTAGGCAATGAGCAAGGGAGGCATGTGAGTGCCGACGTTGATAAGTCGGTGCTCAGCTGTATTGTATGTCCTAACTAGGGTCATGTGACGCTGGCCATGTCATGTGACCCACCAGTGGGCCTATTTAAACAGGCAACCTGCTGGCCACAGGTTGCCTGTGATTGGTCTTTATACCTCTCTAAGCGTGTTACTGCATTGCGATCTCTGTGTATTTGACCTCGGCTACAATTTGACTTCATCCTTGTGTTATCCCCTGTACTGATGCGATCTCTTGGCTCCTGACCTCGGCTTGTAATTGACTTCATCCTTGTGTTATCCCTTTGTTCTGACATGACCTCCTGGCTCTTGACCTCGGCTTGGTAATATTTACATATCTGTGTATTCTGTCTTAGTCAATTGTTTTCTCTCGTTGTTTCCCCTCCCTGTAAGGCCCTGCACGCACATAAGATAGGGACCGCCGTCCAGTTGCGCCCTGTTGATTAGGATGGACAGTGCAAGTAGGTAGGGAAAGTGGTGTGGGTGGAGCTCAGGGCTGCACTATTCCCTACCTGCTACTTGACACTATGTGTCTGTATTCCATGTCCGGGAAAGGCACTTTTATTCTTCTGAAAAACAACTCCCAAGTGCCCAGCTGAAAGTGAAAGTAAAAACAGCTTTCACTCCTGACTCCTGAATCTTCTGATATAGTGGATATAATGCTGTGCTTCTGGTATAGTCTGAAAGGTTGGAATGCCAACAAGAAGACAAACAAGGTCAGGCCCATATTTCTAGCTGGTAGCAATCCAAAGATATGAGCAGCTAAAGCAGCCCTCCCCTCTTCAGTCTGGTTTGCTTTGCGCACTTGCAGCAGCAGAGCTGAGCATTTGGGAGCTGTTTTCCAGCAGAATAAAAGTGCTTTTCCTGGATTAAACTAACCTTAAAGGGCTTGTCTTCGTAAGCGTCTGAATTACAAAGGTCTGACTACTGGAGCATGAGTGTCTACTGCTCCATTAAATGGAGTTGCCATAGATGACAGAGCACTTGTACTCCGCAGTCCGCAGTTTCACAAGGGGGGGGGGGGACATGGTACCAGTTCTCATGACCAGAATAGGCTTCAGAGATCAGACCCCTGCCACTGACCCCTTATACTTATTACCTATCCTGTTAATAGGTGATAAGTTGGTTATAATAGGACAACCATTTAACATTGGGATACAGCCAGTGTTGATGTCACATTCCTGCAACATTCCTGTGTCAGATTGGCAACCCGTGGGTTAATCTGACAGGTTCTTCTTTGGTCGTTTTGTTGTTGCTGGCATTCACCACACCCTCCCCCTTCAGGTGTAGGTGTCTTATCAATTATCTTTGTCTATTTAGTGTTGCTTCTCCCACCATGCTGTGCGGTTTATACTTTCTGTGGTCTGCTGGTGTGTGTTTCTCTGTGGAGATCCCGTTGCTGCCATTATCTTCAGGAAGGTTAAGTGTCCTCTTTCCCTTTCGTTTATATGTGTATACTAGGGATGAGCGAACTTTTGAAAAGTTCGGTTCGGTTCGGCGAATTTTCTTGAAGTTCGGATTCGTACGAACCGAACCTAAAACGAAACTTGCTATAACGGCTGAATAATTGCTGCAACAATAATGGGAGTCTGGTAGGGTATAGTTTAGTTTACTTGCAGTTGCTATTACAATGAAAAAAGTAGAAAAAATCAAAGTGACTTCAACAACGGCGATGCAAAATATACGCATATTTGAGAATTTAAACTAATGCGTACGCTAATGCGAACATTCATAATAAAGTAACGAACATACAGTGTAGCATTGTCAAAGGTACGCTACTTAACTGAATATGTACGCATTAGCGTACAAATACACTGCGTCTGCGAACATTCCTACTCCAGTAACGAACATACAGTGTAGCGTTGTTAAAAGTACGCTACTTGACGGAATACGTACGCATTAGCGTACAAATCTTTAGCGTACTATTCGTACGTACGTACGCATGCACAGCGTAGAGGCCTAGCGATGGCAAGAAGAGCAGCTGCTTTTAGCTCAGAGGAGCTCAAATACATGGTCCGTGTCATGGACCGGGAGAACTATGATGGCCCACACCGCCATCAACATGTGCACAAAAAGGAGGTCATAGAGGTGGTGATCCGAGGCCTCCTACATAGGTGTAGGACTGTGCGGACCCCCGGCCAGATCCAACGCCGATGGTCGGATCTAATAAAAACCCCAGAGTGGCTAAAGGAGATACGGGAGGAGATAAGAAGGGGTAAGTAACAAAATATTTAAAAAGTAAAATCATGTTAATAAATTAGTGTACTGTATTGTATATATACCAGTCCGGGTTGCCAACTGTCCACAAATTTCTGGACAGTCCGTAAAAATAGGCAACTTTTTTCCTATGTCCGTGAAAAAAGTCAGTGATTTTTTAGAGGCTGGTGATACTAGATTATTTTGGTGGTAATTATCATCATTTTTCAGCTCACAGTAAATGGTGGTAATGAGTTCTGATCAGTATATTGAGCTATAGACCTTTATTACTTTATATTTATCCTTCATTATGGTTTTCAAATTTTTCCTTTAAAAATGTTGACCGTCCGTGATTTTGGGATAAGTTGTCCAAAAAAAAAAAAAAATTTTGGTTGTCAAGCCTGATACCAGTGCCAATAATGAAAACCGTATAGAAGGACAACGTGGGCGTGCGTGGTGCGCTGCAGAAATTTTCTTTCATGCTAGGTGACGCCTCTAACTCCACTCAAACAAGTGAAGATATTCTCAGATACGTGCCCCTTCACAGTAATTTGCCTTAGGCTACTTTCACATATGTGGTGGTGATCCGGCAGGCTGATCCGCGGTATTTGCCCTGCAAATTCCCGGCGTTCTTGCTGGATAGCGGCCGGTTCAGCACCGTCACCCATTATTGTTGATGGGGTTGGCCGTTCTCCTTTTTGTGTCAGGCAAATGCTGGATCCGGAGAGATCCGTTGGGCTGTTCCCGGCCGTAGCAGCCCACCGGATCTCTCGCGCTAGTATGAAAGTACCCTTAGATATATGCCCCTTCATAGTTAGTGCTTCGTCCTCCTACACACAGACTCAAAGACGTGCTCCTGCTGCATCTAATGTGTCTGGAGTGGGCGATATCAAAAATATTCCCACAATAAAGATATTAAGAAATGTATTGCAATAAATAATACCCATTTAGAAGAAAAAAACACTTGGGGCCACAAGGAGAAGACATTATACTGTATGTGGGCAGACACAAGGAGACATTACACTGTATTTCGGGGAAGGTGAAGGGACTGCTCCCTGCTTAGCGTCACCCGTCTCTCTCTATGTTTGTACCTGCAGAATGTGACACACAGACATCTTTTATTCATTCATTCAACCCTCCCAAGAAATGCCCCCTCCATCAAATATGAATCCCATATATTCTATGATCCCTTAACTTGAAATGCCCACTCGACATCATATCGCCCTCCTCTCACCCATAATATCTTCATAGTAGTATACAGTGTTAGTATTAAAAACGGTCATCATAACAATTGTGTACGGATTTATGTTGCAGAGCGACGTCAGCGACGTCACCATCGAGACCTGATGGCCCCCACAGTTCCATCAACTTCTAGTAAGTGTAAACATATTTAATTAATTTTTTATCCAGGCTATGTGGGAGTGCAGCAGCAGTGATATAAGAGCACTAGTGGTTAGGAATGGGATCCAGCCCCAAACTATTCACATGTATCAACATCAGCAATTACAACTGTTCATTTGAGTTGAATGAAATGCCATTATTTAATGATTTTTTACAGCTGCTGCACCACAGGGGCCCTCTACCCCGCCTGAACCCCAGCCACAGAGGAGCCCACCTGCCACTCCAACAGCCCCCGAGGTAGAAGGTAGGTAGACTGCCGAGACTGACCTCTCTAAACCCCCCACCAAACCACCCTCGCAGCCGGCTAATAAAACACACAACTCCTTAAGTTGGGTAAGGGTCGGTCACAGCTTTATTGTCTGAAATCGTCAACCGACCTCTGTTGTGACTTGCAATGTAAAACACTGAAACAAACCAGAAATGAATCAGAAAAAGTTAAGAAAAAGATGAAATAATGGGGAAGGGAGGGTGGGAAGCTGTCAGTGAAGATGCTGGAGAAAGAGGCCGTCCCCCTATCAGGGCCATCCTATTAACCCCTTAGCCGCTACCACCACCTCAGCCAACCAGGACGCAGGGGTGTGGGTTAAAAGAAACACCCTCGGTACTCATACAGGGCGATACTGGAGGAGTTATATCTCTCAATTATGGTGGTCTTCTGGAGGAATTTTTAAAAAAATATCCTTTGGAATTATTTCACAAATGGAAAAGAGATATCCCAGAGCTAGATGAGGCGCAGTGGGTGTCTATACTCAAAAGGTTCCCGGATATAGCGGTTAGTGAGGCCCAACGAGTATCTCAACTTCTACTACTACACAGAGTGTATAAAACCCCTAAAGTGCTGTGTACTATTGGATATAGGACGGATGACAAATGTCCAAGGTGTGGGACCTCTCAGGCAGACCTCATACATATGGTCTGGAACTGTCCTCGTTTAAGGAGATACTGGAAAGAGGTGATAGACCTGACAAATAGGGTATTTAAAAGTCAACTACAGGCTACAGCGCTCGTTTGCATATTGGGATGGGTGGCAGATAGCTCTGTTACAAAAGGTCATCGACTAGCTATTATGCGGATTCTGTATCAGGCGCGAAAACTGATAGCCTATTATTGGATTAATCAGGTAGCCCCTTCTTGTACTGAACTGATAGGTAAAATTAACCTACTAATTAGGTTAGAAAAGTAAGTTTATACAAAGCGTAATGCCCCAAAAAAATTTGAAAAAATATGGGGAATATGGATCAATACGTCAGGGTTAGCCCCGTTGGCACTGACCAGTGATAGAGGTCCATAAGACAATGGGTGGTAGATAAAGGTGATATAGAGGAGGATACCTGTATAAGTATAGGGTATGGTGGTCTGCGTATAATGGACGGGGATATGTGAATGTATACACTTACTGAGATAATTCCTTATGTCTACTGGAGTACATGGTAAATAACCTAAGAAAAGACAACAATAATGATTTCTCTGGATAAAGACTGCTTTATTTACACAGGAGAGTACAAATGGAAGTACAAGAAAACATAAAGTTGCATACCATTGTGTGGACTTTTGGGACATTCTGGGAGAAAAACTGGACTGCACAGAGGGAGGGAGGGGGAGGGAGGGAGGGGGAGGTTGCACAGGGGTTGTTTGTATTAGTTATACCTGTAATTTTGGAAAACCAAATAAAAATATTTGAATAAAAAAAAAATAAAAGAAACACCCTCTTGCTGGTAATTAGAAACAGTGTCCACAAGAGAAACACCCCCGCGGGCAGAACCATTTTTCCCCTTACTGCAGGCTGAGTTCATTAACCCTTTAATGCACCACCGCTCGTCAGTCATAGACGCCTTCACTTAGTCACCTCGGCGTCCGCTAAAATCAAAAGTGTAATTGGTGGAACTTCTGTCTTCAAAATAGAATCTAAATTTATGCTTTATCTTTTGTAGCTTCAACCGTCAGGGAGGCAGAGTTTTCCCCAGGACCCTGGGAGGACCATGCCGTATGGGTGTCTAGTAAGTACAAAGCCATAATTCACATAAGTGAAATATTCTCAAGCACTAGGATCATGTCACCCAACATGTTATGATAACTAGACTGTGTACACATTATGTTCTCCAAGTGGTTAGTGAAGCCGACATATCACAATAATTTTAAAATCAAGGTAGTGAAAGAAGTAGAAACTTGAGTTAGACCAAAAATATTTAAGAAAAAGGTGACATACATCACATAATATTATAGTACATTGGCAATCTCTTTTTAACAAAGCAAGAAACAGCCCTGCACCTCACATAGATCCAGAGATCTGCCCCAATTACTCTGCTACATCAAGCTGGTTACTCAAGGGTAGTGTGACTAGTGTCTATTCTGCTGCATGTCAGGACTCATGTCCATCTCTCCCTATCACAGCTCAGGACAGGAGGCAGTTGAAGATTTAAACTGAGCATGTGAGGCCTTCTCAGTGAGCAGGTCTAAGAAATAAGAAAAAAAATAGCTCCATAAAAATACATTTCACTGAATAATTGAGTCAGTTCTAGTAGATATACAAAATATTTAATGACATGCAACAGCTAAAGTATTCAGATCCAGGTGCTACAATGAAAGTTTAGAATATTTTTTGTGGGACAACCCCTTTTAACTTGATAATACTGATTATATAACTGTTCCCATCCCTACAGATATACCCACTGATTTTGAAGTCGAGGCAGCCCTGAGGCGATTCGGGGACAAACTCCGGGCTGGCCCCCGCCTCATTAGAAGCCTCCACCTAGACCACCAGGAGCTTCTTCAGATGATGGACACACGCCGTCAACGGCCTATTTAATTTTTTTTGTATTTATGTTTTGTATTTTTTTGGTCAATTCCAATTGTTGTTATTATTATTATTATTATTATATTATTAGTAGTAGTATTACTACTAAAATTATTCAGAACATGTTTTTTTATTTGTTTTTCAACACCTTTAACCCCTTCCTGACATACTGTGAAGAAATCCTGTTATGAAACATATATTGACTTGTACGTAAAGTGCAAGTGCTGCCAAAAATAAGGCGGAACAGGCACTCCAATACAACGGTATAAAGAAGGGCGTCATTTACATTGTGGAACAATTGTTCTTGTCGTGGGACTCATACACTCATAAAGCCTATGCACAAAGTGACAAGTCTGCCAAAAATTACAAGGAACAGGCACTCCGATACACCTTTTATTACACATAAAGGAGGGCATCAGTCACACCCGTGAAAAATTAAGATTGATGGCCTGGTGGTGAACAGACCCTTGAAAACATTATGGTAGAAGGCCTGGTGGGGAACAGACCCTAAAACATTATTTTTGAGGGACTGGTGGTGAACACACCCCTGAAAACATTATGGTAGAAGGCCTGGTGGTGAACAGACCCTAAAACATTATTTTTTAGGGACTTGTGGTGAACAGACCCTTGAAAACATTATGGTAGAAGGCCTGGTGGTGAACAGACCCTAAAACATTATTTTTGAGGGACTGGTGGTGAACAGACCCCTGAAAACATTATGGTAGAAGGCCTGGTGGTGAACAGACCCTAAAACATTATTTTTGAGGGACTGGTGGTGAACAGACCCCTGAAAACATTATGGTAAAAGGCCTGGTGGTGAACAGACCCTAAAACATTATTTTTGAGGGACTTGTGGTGAACAGACCCTTGAAAACATTATGGTAGAAGGCCTGGTGGTGAACAGACCCTAAAACATTATTTTTGAGGGACTGGTGGTGAACAGACCCCTGAAAACATTATGGTAGAAGGCCTGGTGGTGAACAGACCCTAAAACATTATTTTTGAGGGACTGGTGGTGAACAGACCCCTGAAAACATTATGGTAGAAGGCCTGGTGGTGAACAGACTCTAAAACATTATTTTTGAGGGACTGGTGGTGAACAGACCCCTGAAAACATTATGGTAGAAGGCCTGGTGGTGAACAGACCCTAAAACATTATTTTTGAGGGACTGGTGGTGAACAGACCCCTGAAAACATTATGGTAAAAGGCCTGGTGGTGAACAGACCCTAAAACATTATTTTTGAGGGACTGGTGGTGAACAGACCCCTGAAAACATTATGGTAGAAGGCCTGGTGGTGAACAGACCCTAAAACATTATTTTTGAGGGACTGGTGGTGAACAGACCCCTGAAAACATTATGGTAAAAGGCCTGGTGGTGAACAGACCCTAAAACATTATTTTTGAGGGACTGGTGGTGAACAGACCCCTGAAAACATTATGGTAGAAGGCCTGGTGGTGAACAGACCCTAAAACATTATTTTTGAGGGACTGGTGGTGAACAGACCCCTGAAAACATTATGGTAGAAGGCCTGGTGGTGAACAGACCCTAAAACATTATTTTTGAGGGACTGGTGGTGAACCAGTAGGGTTGAGAAGAGACAAGTTGAGGAGGAGGAGGAGGCAGCACTTGATTGCACCCAGTATGTTTCCAAATAGACAATTGATGGTGGGGGCATTAGTAAGAGCAGTATTCTTTTGTACCCAGAAGGGCCTAGTACAGAGAAATGATGTTGGAAGCTAAGAATATGCACGCTTGTAAAAATCAGTTTTTATACATGACAAAAAGTTGATGTTGAGTTCAGCACAGGACAGTCAACGTTAAAAAAAACCCTCTAACATTACAGCTAGTCTAGTAGGATACGGTGAAATAGACAGACAACCTCACCCACAGAATCCATGAGGTGAAGAAAGGACATTTAAAAAGGCACAAATTCAAGAAGGCTTTATGCCAGTTCCATTATACAAAAATATGTGTCCAATTTTCATGAAATGGACACCTCACTGCCACTCGCTTTACAAATTGACGCAACTACTCTGGTGTAAAACCAGTTGAATCTGGGCCTATGGCTGTTGGCAAGACATATATATATATCTTTGTTACACCAGTTTGATGTCCTAACCGAGTGCAGCGCCCAAACCAATGGATGTATGCTTTTTTTTTTTTTAGTGCTGTCACCAGCTGGCTTAAAGGATAAGTCCGTGCAATTTATAAGGCCCCATTCACACGACCGTAAGTGAATGGGGCCGTATCTATCCGCAAAATCGCGGATAGATACGGCCCCATTCACTTACAGTCGTGTGAATGGGGCCTAAGTTTCTGGGTCAAATAAGGGCACAGAAAGTAATTAATTGCCTGGACTTATCTTTTAAAATGGGTAGGGGAAAAACCCCTGATGGGGTATGGGAGTGACCTTCCCACCCTCTCTTTGGTCACTCCCAAAAAACCTCACCCTATGGGTACCTTCACATGGGGCTGCGGGTCTGCTGAGTAAAATCCACAGGGCATTTTTATACCGTTCACCAAACGGCGTTCAGTACTATGGTGCCGTCCGGACATACGCAGTTCTACGCTGAACTGGGTATTTGCGTCCAGCCCCATAGTACTGAAGGTGGCATAAAATCAGCCAACGATGCGCTGTGGATTTTAGGCAGCAGAGAACCCCAAAAAGCATCCCATTGTAAAGGCACCCGTAAATAAGGCAAGTAAACCTGCCATTCAGCAACTGTTTGTTGCTGTAACTAAGTGTGGAGGTTTTTTATATCACAGTTGAAGGACAGCAGCCTCCGTGATATATACCCCATAGACAGACTTATTCCACGCATGACTGCATGAGAGGCGTGAAATCATTCGCACAGAGAAGAACCCCATCGGGATTTGCGGTGCGAGATTTTACTACTCTCATGGTATCAACAAAATACCTCAAGAACAGTTAGTACCCGCTCACAAAACGGTGAGTAGTGTTCCTTGGCACGGGTGCCAGGGATAGAACCCCACGGCTATAGTTCACAATAGGTGAAATCCCCACTTTGTGAAGCATAGTCGTGGGGATTATTTTAGGGATGGTACTGTTCTTGGGGTATGGGTTGGAAGGTGCACCGGTGTGAGGCATTAAGCTGGTGTGGAGATGTTAAATGGCCAACACACCATGGGCATGAAATTTGGAGATGGGGTTCTGTTTATTTAAATGTATCCGAATTAAGTAGGGAATTTTTAAGGTGATTTTTTTTTTAATTTGGGGTCTAAGGGGGGAACATTACTTAATAAGTTAAATTACGGATTTTTACGTTGGGCACATATTTGGGATCTTAAGGTCATTTTCTTGGACACACAGATTGCCATGCAAGACGGGTGACTGATGACTTAGTCATTCACATCAGGCAGGGGGGTGGTATAATCCGATGTAATCCAGGCACGATTCATTTTTATAAAAGTCAGCATCTCAACACTGTGGCAAGAGAGCCTCGTTCTTTGCGGTGTTACAATGTTACCCGCCACACTGAACACCCTCTCTGACGCGACACTACTGGCTGGGCAGGACAGCAGAGCCAAAGAAAACTCTGCCAGTTGAGGCCAAATGTCCAGTTTCTCTGCCCAGTACTGCACGGGGTTGGTGACACTTTGGGGCAGGGTACAATCCAGGTAGGCAGTGACCTGGTGGGTGAGCTCATGCTGGTCCACGCCATGAGTCCGGTGTTGTGTCCCCTCTTCAGCAGCTGGCTGCATGAAATCGCTCATCAGCGATTGGAGGCTGTAGCGACTTCTCACGCCTCCACTAGTGGTGGTGGTAGTGGAGCGCGCTGGTTCCCCCCGAGCGGATGTTGTCTGGGAACCTGGCTGGTCTCGCTGGTAAGTAGAGACCAGCTGTCTGGTGAGTAGGTCCCGGTAGTACCCCAGTTTTGCCTCCCTCTCTGATGGTGGGAAAAATTCCGCCATTTTGCGGCGGAAGCGAGGGTCCACCAGGGTGGCCAGCCAGTATTGGTCCCTCTGGCGGATGTCCACAATCCGGCTGTCACTCCTCAGACACTCCCGTAGGCACCTTGCCATCCGCACCAAGGACAATGAGCGCCTCTCCTCTCCACTGTCCTCGGTATAGTTCCAGGGTCTGCTGGGGTCTTCCTCCGCTTCCTCTACCACCTCATCCTCCATCTCCTCCTGTGATTGAGAGGCAGAGAAGCCAGGTGGCGCTGTGTGGAATGGCTGGGCATGGACATCTTCCTCCTCCTCACCCTCCATCTGAACTTCATCCATCTCTGGGCTCAAGGCGATGTTCAGCCTTGGAGTGGTGGCCTGGGAATCCTCGCTGATGATGCTTTTCAGCGCACTTTCCAGAACATGGACGAGTGGGATGATGTCATTGATCCCATAGTCATTCCTGCTCACAAACAAAGTTGCGTCCTCAAAAGGGATCAACAATTGGCAGACTTCACGCATCATCTGCCAGTGTGTGACTTGGAAGTCGCAGTGTGGCGTGAAGCTGCCTGATTGCCCCATGAGGTAGTCTGTAACGGCTGACCTTTGCTCATACAGGCGGTCCAGCATATGGAGGGCAGAATTCCAGCGTGTTGGCACGTCGCAGATTAGCCGATGTTGGGGCAGACTGCGCTGTCTCTGGATCCTGAGCAGGGTGTTCCTTGCAGTGTAGGAGTGGCTGAAGTGTTTGCACACTCTGCGTGACATCCTCATAAGGTCTTGTAGTGCAGGAAATGATCGAAGAAACCTGTGCACTATGAGGTTTATCACATGTGCCATACAAGGTGTATGACTTAGCCCTCCCTGCTGCAATGCAGAGACAATGTTCCTCCCATTGTCTGCTACCACACTTCCCACCGTTAGTTGACGTGGGGTCAGCCACTGATCTACCTCCTCCCTGATGGTCCGAAGGAGCTCCTGCCCACTGTGTCTCCTTTCACCCAGGCTCACCAAATGGAGGACAGCCTGAGAGCGCCGGGCCTGACATCGGTGGTAAGACACCGGGGCAGGTTGTAATGCAGTAGAAGCGGCGGATGTTTGCAAGGTGGTGGAGGCAGAACTTCTGCTTCCCGATGCTGGCCCCCTAAAGCACCGTGGAGGTGACAGTGGCAAGAATGGGCCAACTTCCTGATGGTCTTCTGGGAGGATGTTGACCCAATGGGCAGTAACAGACATGTACTGCCCTTGGCCATAATTTGAGGACCAGACATCAGCACTCAGGTGCACACTCTTGGACACCGAGAGTCCCAATGAGTCGCCCACCTTTTTCTGCACATAACTGTGCAGTGATGGGACAGCTTTTGCAGAGATGTAGTGGCGGCTGGGGACTCGCCATCTGGGGTGCGCACACACCATGAAATCCCTAAAAGGCTGGGAGTCCACGAGGTTGAAGGGCAGGGACTGAAGCACCAGCAGCTTAACCAGGTGTCCGGTCAGTTTCTGGGCCATGGGATGGCTGCTGGAATACACCTGACGTCTGCCCATGGACTCAGTCAGGGATTGCTGCCTCATTAGCGGTGTACATGGCAGTGACACTGTGCTGCTGCTGGCAACTGAGGCTGACGAGCCCTGAGTTCCAGTGAGAGGATGCTGCATGATGGGATCTGCAGTGTATGGTACATCATGACAGGAGGTGGTATTGGGGTCACGGTTCTTCCAGGCCTGTTGGTGTTGCCTTTCCATATGCTTTCGCATGGATGTTGTCCCCAGATTATCACCCCTACCACGACTGACCCTCTCATTGCACAGCAGGCACAAAGCAATATGCTTATCTGTCCCCAGGCGGAAGAACTGCCAGACTACTGAGGACCGTGGTTTGCTGACAGCCACGGGGGGTCTTGCTGGCTGTTGACTGCCACTACTGCCTGAGGGTGCCCTCTCAGGACCAAGGCTTTGAGAGGGTGATCTCTGCCTGGTAGCTTGTCTTCTACCCCTCCCTCTTGTGCCTCGGTTGGCTTGCAATAGTGGGATGTTGCTGTGTCGGTGGCACCTCTATTTCCTCCACCGACGATGCTGATGATAATGCTGCTTGAGGGCACCACGTCCGATCAGCGACATCATCATCAAAGTCAGGACCACTGCTACTTTCCTCCGGTGGCTGGGACAGGATATCAGGTGTGGCACTGGATGCCCCTCCCTGGCTCTGTTGACTGCTTACAGCCAAAACTTCCTCTGGAGTCTCAGTACCTTCCACCCGCTGACTTTGGTGGACTTCCTCCTCCTCCTCATCACTAAAAAGTGGTAGAGACTCCAAGGGCAGATCAAGGTTTGCAAAGAATTCACTGGCAGAAGGTGCCCCAAAGGAGAGTGGCATTATAATAACAACAGGGGATGGGCCAGAGGACTCTCGCTGACCGTCCCATGTAAGGGTGGTGTCAGATGATCCAGCGGATGCTTGATTCCTCGTTTGGGAGCTTTGGGCGGTGGAACTGGAGGATTGGGTAAGCCAATCTAGAACCGCTGGCTGTGTGGTTCTTACTTGACCAGTGGCCGTCAGGGGTAGCTGCACCCTGCTGCCACGCCTGTTACCCCGGCTGCCACCGGGCCTGGTGCTGCCACTTCTTCTACCCTCACCGCCTCCTGTTGCACTCCTTGCCTGGGAAGTGCTGGAAGTAGGACGCTTGGACGTTTTTTTATTGGGTGGGGGAAAATGTAATGATATAATTTTTTTTATACTTTTTTAAACTTTTTTTTTATATAACTTTTTTTATCTTTTTTTTAAAACTTTTTTTTTTGTTTATAACTTTTTTTTGAAGTTTTTTTTAACTGTTTTTGTTGTGGCTTAACGGGGTTGACAGCACCCAGCTAAGCAGCAACGTGTACCGTGTACGGTCACAGAACAGGAATGCTACCTGTCCTGACTCTTTTCTCACAATTTTTTTTCTCACCCTATCTCTACCTAGATGACACAATTTTTTTTATTTATATGACTTCCTCTCCCTATCTCTACCTATCTCTTGCTTTCTCAGCCTCTCTCCCTATCTATCACATTAACTTCTATATCTAGCTTTTTCTTCCTCTCTCCTGCTTTTCTCACTAAACCTTTCTATTTCTTCTCTCTCTCTCCCTGTATCTATCTACTTGTTTGACTATCTCTCTATCTATCTATCTATCTATCTATCTATCGATCTATCTATCTAGCTTTCTCTTTTTCCTCTCTATCTACTGAGCTCCTTTCTCTTTGAAGTCTGAAAACGCACTGACAAAATGTCGGCGCGATCAGGCACTTCCTGGTCTGTGTGGGTGACGTCACACATCTTTTTTTTCACAGAAAACCAGGATACAAGGGATTATAGGAGTAATAATCCCTTGTATCCTGGTCTATTCTGTGAAAAAAGTACAGTTTTGCGTCGCCGTTTTTTTTTTTACCAGATTCGTTAAGAATCTGGTTCGTTACGGTTCGGTTCGGTTCGCTCAAAATAACGGCGACGCAAAATATACGCATATTTGAAAAATGTAAACTCAAATATGCGTATATTTAGGGTAAGGAATATGGCATATTCCATACCCTAAATATACGCATAATTGAGAAAGTTCGCTAATGTGTACGCATTTTATGAATTCTAACGCATTAGCGTACTCATTAGCGTACGCATTGGCGTACATTCTCAATGAATATGCGTATATTTGGCGTCGCCGTTATTTTAACCAGATTCGTTACGAACTTGATCAAAATTCGGTTCGGTGACGAACCGAACTTTTGGGAAAGTTCGTAACGAATCTGGTTCGTTACGGTTCGGTTCGCTCATCCCTAGTGTATACCTTCCCTGTGTTTTGGTGTTTGGGTCTGAGGGGAGACTACTGTTCGTCCAGGTTGGTGGAGGAACAGTTTGTCTCATTCCAGTCACTGGCTTCAGGGTCCTTCAGGGACAGTTAGGGTCCCAGGTTTCCAGCGTATGAACTCGACTACCTTCTAGGCCTGTTCATACTGTTAGTTAGCCAGGACTGGAGTCAGGGTTTCAATAGGAGGTGTCCATCTGCCTTCACTAGTTCCAGGCCTAATCCTATTTCCTTTCCCCCCTCTTCCTCCTGCGCTTGGTTTGAAATCTTCCCCCCACAACGGAGCGTGACTTGTCTCTGGTAGAAGTGTCTACTAGACGACTCCCCTCCTACCAGCCCCACATTGCTAACTATGATTAATAGGTTTCTTCCTTTACACTTGAGCATATTTTGCCCAGCATATTTTGTTTTTGGTAGATGGCTATTGTGAAGAATGAAGACAAACCTCTTCATTAAAGGGGTTCTCCAGGAATTAAGAAAATTAAAATACTTTGGTATTAGTTTATTATAAATATATATTCCCAAATACCTTCTAGTTATAATGGCTCGTTTTGTCTGGGGAGCAATCATTAGGAGAAATAAACTGTCCATCGTCCAATTAGTATACACAAAACCTGTCCTAATCACTCAGCAGAACGAGTTTGTATGTTTCATCATGAACTCCATTTCTACAGAGATTCAGCTGAAGATCTTATCAGCTATATTCAAGATCATAATCCCTGACAAGTAGAACAGAAAGGAAGATGAGGCAGCCGTGTTGTGAAGTAACTTGTGCTGCTGTATCGTAAGGACAGGTTTGTGTGTACTTATAGGACGGCGGACATTTTATTTCCCTAGATGATTGCTCCCTAGAGATATTAGTCATTATAACTAACGAAAGGTATTTGGGAATATATTTATGATAATTTTTAAGTATTTTCATTTTCTTCATTCCCAGAAAACCCCTTTAAAGCCCAAACTACTACTATTACTACTACTACTACTACTACTACTCATTAGAGATGAGCGAGTACTAAAATGCTTGGTTGCTCGTTATTCGAGACGAATTTTTCCCGATACTCGGGTGCTCGTTTCGAGTAACGAACCCCATTGAAGTCAATGGGAGACTAGAGCATTTTTGCGGGGGACCAAAGCTCTTCACAGGGAAGTTTGCCTGAAAACCTGGAAACCTCAGAAAATGATGGAAACACCACGGAAATGGACAGGAAACAGCAGGGGCAGCATGCATGGGTGCCTCTGAGGCTGCTTAATCCCACCATTACCCCAAATCCTCAGGCAACAGCCTGGTGGTTACCCTCATGGCAATTGTGCTCACCCAGACCAAGAAAGGCGAGGCAAATACCCATCACATGTTAGGGAAGCACCCAACTAGGTGCAACGAAGGTCCATCACCGCCTGCAGGTGACACCACTGCTCATGCTGGCACTGCAGCTAAATCAAGTTTAGTATCTGTTCTTATCAAGTTGCTGTGCCTGCTGGTGGTATAGTGGTGAGCATAGCTACTTCCCAAGCAGTTGATCTGGGTTCCATTCCCGTCTATCGCAGGAGGCAATGCAGAATCAGTACAATATCTAATACGTCCCCCTACCAGGAGTAAATTGTTTGGAGAGAGGGCCTGTAGGTGGGGGGCAAGGAGGTTTCGGTGGAAGAGCCAGAGGAGTGCCCCCTGGGCTAGCGTGTGTGGTGGTGACAACAGCCGGAATGCATTTGGAAATGCTCTAGCATCAGCCGGTGCAGTATTGATTCTTCTCACGTTTAATACCCGTATACATCCCCTATCTTGGGACCCTATATTTAATGGATATTTCGAACACGGAAAAGGGAAAAAGAGCTTGCTCTGGCCCGGGGGAGTGTCTTTCCCACTGTAGCTAAGGGACGTGTCCATGCTCTGCCTATCACAGGTCAGGAGGCAGATAAAAGAAGAACAAAAAACTAACCATGAGTGAAACTTCTGATACGTTCCCCTATCCGGCTAAATGTTTGTAGAGTTGGGGCCTGTAGGTGGGGGGGGGCAGGCTGGGGGGAAGGAGGTTTCAGTGGAAGAGCCAGAGAGAGTGCCCCCTGGGCTAGCGTGTGTGGTGGTGACAACAGCCAGAATGGATTTTTGAAAACTGTTTGCATCAAGCGGTACAGTCGTAAATTATGAACTAGATCAAGTGTAGCATGTGTTCTCTGTATTCTTCTCAGTTTAATACCGTATATGGCAGCTATCCGGAAAATAGTTTGGAGAGAGAGAAAGATAGGAAAAAGACGTCAATTGTTTGGAGAGTGGGCCTGTAGGTGGGGGGGCAGGGTGGGGCAAGGAGGTTTCGTGGAAGAGCCAGAGGAGGTGCCCCCTGGGCTAGCGTGTGTGGTTGGTGGACAACAGCCGGATGTATTTAGAATGACGACGCAGGACCCCAACTTAAAAATTTAGCATCAACCGGTACAGTCGTAAATTATGAGATTGATCAAGTGTGGCATGACTTTTTAGATGGAGATTGCATGTGGTCACGTACTCCCTGGAACCCCATAGTCAACCCCTTCTCTGATGTGCTAGCCCAGAACATTCTCTGCCCCAATTCGCAAGACCTTTTGCTGTTTCCGTGTGCTGACAGTGTGGATTTACCAGTGTTGTCTGAGGAGGTGGTTGGACAAATGGCGAGACACAGGTGTCGGGGGGGTGGAGGTAGTTGTATGGGAAGCAAGTTACAGAGGGGACTCCTTGGGGGGGACTTTCTCATGATGGGACAGATTCAACTTGGGTGGATCAGGCACATTAACAGATGAATTTTTTGGGGGGTTTATTTAACTTTTATTTAGCAAAAATAACCACAGAGATATTTATTCGTTATCTTTCTCTGCGCAGTCTAGCGTTGGGGTTCCTCACTTTTGATGGCGAGCTGTGCCGCTCTGTCCACAATGGGTCTGTAGCTTCTTAGATGGAGACTTTGTCAGCGATTTCAGTACAGAAGGACTTGTTGCTCATCCACAGAACCTCGTCCTCCATGACACTTGTGGACAAGGAATTTGCGGGTGGACCAGGAATTTGCGGAACCCTGTGAGCAGCATGTGTTTGGTCTTCTACTTGCTACCGTATCCAATGTTTGGCAATATAGATTCGCAAAGAATATATTTTTCACACCTATCCCAAAA